>CM055831.1:27286709-27316911 GCA_029582265.1 Zoroaster sp. YZ-2022
GCAAATGTACGAGTGTGTAAATGTTACAGGGAGTTGACTCGAATTCGACTGCCAAGTAGAGGCTTGGTTGCCGGGCAATATGTCACCAAGATTTCATGTCCTCTTATTTCCTGAAATTGTGTGTCACACGCCACATTCTTATAGCACAATTATATCTATAATGTAATAGTATATTTATATACTGTAAATATAATCGTAAAAAGTAATTTGTCGCACAAAATTCTTCATTTTGAAATACTCACGTGGCGAAATAACCTGCTTTGTTAGATGTTGGACCCGTACATCAGCTGATCAGGGGTCCGAACTGAATAAACTCTCAAAATGTAACATTTCCCGTTTTCCTAATTAGTACTACTACGAAGCCTCAGCAATCGAAATACATATTATAATATTGATTTACGCTTAATTTCTTTTCAAATGTGTTTCATATACATTCGGTAATATTCCCCTGCGAAAATAAATCATCCCTAATCAAATCAATGCTAATTTCCAAAGTAATTCGGACCCCCAGCTTTTGTCGACACTAGCAACATAGCCTAGCCTACACTACAGGGAGGACATAAGCGAAAACCAGGGCAAGATATTTTGTTTGCAAGCCAAATGCAAAAAAAGTGTTTTGCCAAAACGATTTTATTTTATTAAAACAGTATTAAACAAGATTTTAATCGATGGAAATTAGAAGATCTGAGTTACATAATTTGTTCGAATGTAAATTGTTTTCAAAATTTGTGATTTGTAAATACGACCACTGGCAGCCTGGTACAAATAGTGAAATACACTGTTTATACTCAGCAGAGCTGGCCGTATAATTAATACGGCTCTGATACTCAGAACATGATGGCGCCCTTTTTCATGGTACAAATGGTATACTGGTACAAATATAAAAATACACATGTTTTAAATGTATACTCGTACTCCCTCAGAACATGATGGCGCCCTCTTTCGTGTACCACCGTTTAGGCTAGTTTGTCTGGTGAGTTTTTTCAAATACAAGGTCCTGGATTTTTATTGTCAGTGATTGTCTGAAGGTCAGGAATTGGACATTTTACTGGTATGCAAATTTTGTAGGATACTTTCGGCGAATGAAAGTGAGTTGACGCATGTGTTTTTATGATTTTGGCGCTCGGGAGTTGAACAAATTATATCACTTTTTATTAGTGTCATTTTGTCGTCGCAGTAATTAGCTAGCGCGCTCGTATCGTATTCACACGTCACATATGTATAGATGGAAATGCGCATGCGCGCAAACTTATCCGACATTGCAGTATGTGTGTGCATGCATGAACTTTTACTTTTAGCCACCGAAGCATAAACAAGTGGGAAATATCACCATTTTCAGGTAAAATTTTTCGTACTCAAGAGTCCAACGACCATCATGAGATTACATAGAAATAGGGTTTTCAGGTGAAAAATTATTCCTAAACCAATATACTCAATATTTATATCAAATTAAAGGTCTTGATGAAAGAAATACAATGGTTTTTAAATCAAGAAAATCGGACGAGTAATTTTTGAGGAATCCTGTTTTATTTAATCAAGTATACAGCATTCGATGAAGCCTGACTGTCCATACATTGTGTACATCCCTAATGGCAACAAAACCGTTGAATCAGCCTACACACACCGTGATACACACGCACAGCGTTCGTGCTCGTTTCCCTCATATTAAGATAGGCAGATTCACGCAAACCGCCGATGGTGGCGCTATTTTTCATATCCTTTTTTTCTGTCGAAGTTGTGACCCGACGAACTTTCATGGTAAAATTCTAATATAAAGGGTAGTCTACGGATGTAGTCACTTCTAGTGTTGATAAATGGATACTACACATCGTGGTTATCTTAATTGATCAGTCCATGCCAACTGTAACGTTGGCACAAAAACAGTGCAACTTGCGCAAAATAGACTTTGTTAGTACTACAAGGATACATTGCAGGCAAATTCGGTCACAACTTTTCAAATGAAACTGGACCTTAAAAATTACCAAATATTTAAATCAACAAAAATTCGTAACTTTGCATAGGGTTAACCTATCATGACCATTGACCCCTCATTTTCTTTCTAATTTTTTGTTCTATCCAGTGATATGACATTTAAAAGCATTGAAGCAACTTCAAATTTTCATGAAAATTTAAGAGCTTTTGAAAGGGTATACACTCTCTGCTCAAAACTAAACACATTTATGGCTCAAAACTTTCACATATGATAGTAAAGAGGTGTAAAATTCATTCAGACATCGCTCTTACCTTTCAACTTAAAAATTTCACGGTGTTTAATTATTTATCTCTTCATAACTTCGGTTGTAGAGTAGCTGTGGAGATCGAGCAAGCATGGGTATGTAAAGGAGCCCTTTGACTCTATAGGAAACCCGATTTCATGTCAATCACAATGTACTCGGGCGCGGAGACAGCTCCGAAGTGGATGCCCTCAGCAGAGCGCGGCAAATTTTAGGGCCGAATGCACGATCTCGGAACACTTCGCGAAAGCCTGGGCGGTACAACTACAAGAGTGGTTCATTCATAAAAACCTAGCCTTTCGCATGTACTTCCGATTGCTATTTTATGTACATTGTTGGATAGCTGAGACTATAAGCTTTCCAATGAGCTATTACATAAGATTTCGACAGGTAAAAGTAATATAATATTTTATTTAAAATTTTGATGTTTTTGTTGCTTGGGCGATGTGCTGTGCGTGTGGATGGCTTCGGTCAAGCACGTGCAAACTGAAAACCTAATAGAAACAGAAAGTGTTCTTTAAACCCTCCTATAGGTTTAACACTCAAAGACACTCAAAATGTTTATGTCTCTCTTAACCCATTGACTTTGTGCAGTGCACTCAAATACACTCAAAATTTGTATGTAACTCCCAACCCATTGACTTTGTGCAGTGCACTCAAATAAATGCAAGGACATGTGGCTATGGTAGGAGGTCAAACCAAAACCACTCATATGAGTCTGCTGCTAACTTACATGTATACAGTACATACACAGCTCGATCTGTGTGACTCTGTGGTTTGACCTACTAATTGGCAATGCAACCAAAAATACTCAAGTGATTGTCTGTGAGTGCCTGCTGACTGGGCCAAATTTCAGCCTGGGCATAGGAGGGTTAAAGTAGTAAAAGGCTGACAATAAATGAAAAATCTTTACACATTAAATTTTCTCATTCAATATCCTTGTATTTATTGGATGAATACAGTACTGTTACAACAAAAAGGTATGTGGAATAGGTGTGAAATTCATACCATAGTCTGCATGTGCTCTTTTTGGCTACTGTTTATATTTGCCATTTGGTCATATGTTTACAAAAGTACCTTTTCTTCATTTATACATATATATCAAATCAGGTTTGAATTTTAGAAAATGTTTAAACAAGTTTTCTGTCCTTCATTTATGAACTTTAATAAAATCTGATGACTGGTATACATGGGTAACTGAGGTAAAACTTCTAGCCAATAGTTTTATTGTGGTTTGCTAGTTGTAAACATGGAGGCTTTTTGTGCCAAAATAAAGAGTTCTCTCGACAAGAAGACACACTTGTTGGAATCCACAGGGTGTATAATTTAGCAAGGATTTAAAAGGAAAAAAATATGGAATAATCAATGTCAAATTACCGGGATCAAACTAATGCATAATGATGCATGTGCACAGAGTGGCTTATACATGGCACACTCTGGAATCACTGATTTACCAGGAGAGTGTGATGTAAGTCACCTGTGCCATCATACATTGTGCTTACATGGCACACTCTGGAATCTCTGATTTACCAGGAGAGTGTGATGTAAGTCACCTGTGCCATCATACATTGTACGTTTGTTTTGAACATTTATCTCTTGAACCACAATCTGCTAATAATTCTAGAATAAGATGCAAATGACGAAGATGTTGTGCAGGCCATGGGGCCTTTAAGGATTGTATAATTTAGCTGCATGTAAGTCATTCATTCAAGCCCAAATTCTAACCCTATTCCTTAACCCTAACCCCCAACCCCTAACTCTAACCCTAACCATATCCCCAACCCTAACCCTAACCCTAACCCTAACTGGCTATAACCCTAGGTATTGGGAAAAAAGTGATGGAGAAAAATATGGAACAAGCACTCAAAAAGTCTATTAATAATTAGTTTGGGAACTGTTTGCAATAATTGAATTCTTTGCCGGTTCTTTTATTGTCATTATTTTGCTTGGGATCTATTTAGCCATGTTTATACAGTTCCTGTGAAGCATAATACAAATGAAATAGTTTTGATCGACATTGTACCTTTCGTTTTTGTACTCTTTTCCTTTGGTCCTTTTAATGATGCATGCACAACGCATGGTTATCCATTGAAAACTGCACAGAAACATCATAGATGAACCAAGTATGTTTAAAGCTGTCATTTTGCAGTGGGGCAATATTTGTAAAAAAAAATTACCAGAAATATGACCTCTGCAATATACTTGATGTCCTGAGTGTGTTCCCAAGTCAAATTGAAAATAATCATTTCTTTAATGGGTGCACCCCACTAAATAGTGAGGAATTCATGCACTGAGCTGTTTATCATAAAGTGTGTAGTCATTGAAGACTATCAACCAACTTCTACAAGGCCTCGCCAAGCCCCACCCCCTGGATCTGCCATTGGAAGTTATTGAGGCTTGTGACAGGAAAACACAAAAGATTTTGTTCATTGCAATGTATACAATTGATGAAGATTATCATTTGTAAAAGTGTTCAATATAATGTATAAAGCTAATTATGAATGCTTATTTTTAAAAGTGAACAATAATCATGTATGTTGAAAAGTAAATTTAAATCAAGACAAATGAAGCTCCTTTGTAATTTCACAAATTAATATGTTGAATTATATCGCGGAACCCGCTGCTATATAGGATTCTAGCCGGCCAATCGTCATCGGGCAAGCTCAGTGGTCGAGAGGTTAGACGTCTGCACTAGTAAGCAGGAGGTCGTGGGTTCGAGTCCCGCCCGAGTCGCCTGTGTAGTTTTTTCACAGACACTCGGAAAGCACTGAGCATACAGTGCTATACACACGTTGGTGTAGGGCAAAATTAAATCAGTTATGTTGAATTAGTTGCTCATTTATGAGATTAATAGTCATGGATTTCCTGAAGGTAATTTCTGTCTGGAATGGGACAGAAATGATTGCATAGAAACCTACAGTGCTTTGCTTAGAAACTGTGAATGAGATTTCACAACTTGTTTCCAAATGAAACATTGACTGGTCAATTGTTTATATATGCAAATCTTAATTGTCATTTAGTATTCATGCACATGATGACATTTTTACAAAGGGTCATTCCACGTCAAATCACACACTTTCCAAGGTCAATCTCACAGATTTTTTTTTTACTTTCTAGGGTTGTTTAGTTCTATGAGAAAACTCCAAAACTGAAATTTGAGTGTTTTTGGTCATGTGGTTTGTGAGTTACAGGTCGTTGAACTTTTTACCTTTCGTTTGACCTCTGCAACTTTGGAAATCTGTAACTCCGGTTAAGAATATCGTAAGAAAGTGATTTTTTTTTATGTTAAATGAAAGCGCTTATCATCACAAATTATCCACTTTGCAATTTGGAAAATTAAAAAAAATAAATAAGCGAGTGGTCAAGCAAAATGTATTTTGACCTTTGACCCATGAGACCTAAAATTAAAATTTATGAAATTCTGTCAAACAAAGGTCCAAAGTATACTTATTGTGTATACCAAATATAAAAATGTTCTCTCAAGTAATTAAGGTAGGGTGTACTTTTAAAGATGGGCAGGGCACTCCAATGCTGATATACAGTGTACATTATGTATGACATTTTACAATGTATCAAGAATGTACTGTTCATTTTTATTTCCCTCCAGGTTGACAACCCTTCTAATTGACCTGATCAGAGGTCAACAAGAAACAGTCTCAGCAAGAAACATCCTCAACCAAGAGAGATCAGCTCAGGATGCTCCAACAAAACTGCAGGGCTCGACCTTAACGCTAGCCCGGCGTACATTGTCTAGTAAAAACTGCTGCGGGCAAGTAAAAACTACTTCTCAACTTGCCCGGCGGGCTACTTAAAAAATGTGCATGTTCTTTGTTTTTCAGATGTGAATAAAGAAAATAAAACGAACTCTTTAAAGCTTTACCTTTTGTGTGTCGTGAATGTAACTTTATTTAATGAAACCCCAAACCCCACGCACTTCCTTGCGTGATCCATCGCTACGTGCTATACTATACTAACCATTACTTAGCACCGATTCGCACCGAGCACGTACGTACTGTTGTAATTGTGTACACTGTGTTGAACACAGCTACTTCCCTACAAGTCTCACAACAATAATTCCACCAGTAGTCAGTAACTTGTATAACTTAACTGTATAATTAACATATGATGCATACTGGGAACCATACCATAAAACGATGCCGCGTCGGAAATTTTTTCCCTAGTGCAATAAAGGCCAGTTATTTTGCACTTCAGTGTGTATAGGTGAAAAATTATCGCTGGCATCCAGTGCGTCTTTCCGGCCGGAGGATCACCACCACGTGTGTACGTACGTACGTGAATAGTCTGGATAGATTATTACCAAAGATCGTATAGCGTCGCAAACATTATTTTCATCATGTGGCGATTCATGTCAAATGTTTCCAATCCATCGGCACCATCAAACAAGAGAGAGAATGATGCAGCGGCAGCCTATGAGTATGAAAATACAAAGAGAAAACGGACCTACAGGCCACAATGGGAAGCCAATTGGAGATGGCTTCGCTACGATATCGATGCAAATGCCATGTTCTGCACAGTGTGCAGAGACATGAAAGTGGTGGGCACTGGAGCCGGACCTGGGCGTAAACGGAACATTTTTTATGATGGAACGGACAACTTCAGGGTTGACTCTGTGAAAGCACAATGTATTTTTTAAAGTCTATCCTTTTTTTTTTAATGTCATTGTTATTAATCTGGGCTAGTAAAAATTTCTGCGGGCTAGTAAAAAACACAGTTTACTAGCCCGGTGGGCTACTCTTAGAAAAAATTAAGCGCAAGCCCTGCTTTAAAAGGTAAGAGGAAGAAAACTAGACTTGTATAAGGTGCAGCTCAGGTGTAGAATATAAGCTTTCCATTATGCAACTCTGTACAAGGGTGGATCCAGAGGGGGAAAAGAGAGGGTATAGACCTTTCTTTTGCTATGTCACAATTGTAGTTTTTGTCAACTGGTGATTGGCAAACAATGGGTGGCCATCAGTGAAAACAAAGAAAGTATTGACAAGATATTGACATTATGAATAATTAAAGAGTAACATTTACAAATCAACAGACAATGTCAAAAGCAAAATCAGGGGAACTCCCTCTTAAAGATGCATCACCCATATTTGTAACTTTTTCACCAGTGATTCCTGGCAACTTCCTTTTATTAGTTTTAATATGAAAAATAAATAAAAATGTATTTTCCTCATAGAAAGGCAACCAAATACTTAACAATTACAAATGAAATATAACAAATCATCAGAGGCTTGTTTTTGAAATTAATTAATAGCTAGCCTCGTCATAAATTCATTTATTAGTTCATATGTGGATTTCTTTTATTAAAGACTCTGGAGAAGTGCTTAGCTAAATTGGTGAAGGGCAAACATCTAAATCAATTATTCATTTGAGTTGGTTCTTGAAGCAAAGTAAAGACTTCATTGGCAATGAATTGTATATGCTCTGTATCTCTTGTCATGTCAAACATTAATAATAAATGATACAATTCTATAGAGTGACATTGATACTCAAGATTTTAGATTACATGTTTGGGTAACATATCTTGAAGAGGACATTTCACCATTATGATGATGACAAGGGAGATTGCCAGTCAGCAGCATGTTGGATTACATCACATTATGTGATATATCTTCACTGAGAAGTCTGCTGCTACCAGCTGATGCCCATCTGCAGTGAATGTGATTCCCATCGGGTAGTACAGACCCTGAGCTATACATGAGATGAATCTACCTTCATCATCATAATGGTGAATGTGACCAGTGTTAAACCCATTGCACACTGCAATGTATATGCCTGATCTGTCACAGTATACATGGTTTTAGATTAACTCAACCAACAGGGCATGGAATTAGAGTGCTAGTTATAGATTAACTCAACCAACAGGGCATGGAATTAGAGTGCTAGTTTTAGATTAAAACTCAACCAACAGGGCATGGAATTAGAGTGCTAGTTTTAGATTAACTCAACCAACAGGGCATGGAATTAGAGTGCTAGTTTTAGATTAACTCAACCAACAGGGCATGGAATTAGAGTGCTAGTTTTAGATTAACTCAACCAACAGGGCATGGAATTAGAGTGCTAGTTTTAGATTAAAATTCAACCAACAGGGCATGGAATTAGAGTGCTAGTTTTAGATTAACTCAACCAACAGGGCATGGAATCAGAGTGCTAGGTTTAGATTAACTCAACCAACAGGGCATGGAATTAGAGTGATAGTTTTAGATTAACTCAACCAACAGGGCATGGAATTAGAGTGATAGTTTTAGATTAACTCAACCAACAGGGCATGGAATTAGAGTGATAGTTTTAGATTAACTCAACCAACAGGGCATGGAATTAGAGTGATAGTTTTAGATTAACTCAACCAACAGGGCATGGAATTAGAGTGATAGTTTTAGATTAACTCAACCAACAGGGCATGGAATGAGAGTGCTAGGTTTAGATTAACTCAACCAACAGGGCATGGAATCAGAGTGATAGTTTTAGATTAACTCAACCAACAGGGCATGGAATTAGAGTGCTAGGTTTAGATTAACTCAACCAACAGGGCATGGAATCAGAGTGCTAGGTTTAGATTAACTCAACCAACAGGGCATGGAATCAGAGTGCTAGTTTTAGATTAACTCAACCAACAGGGCATGGAATCAGAGTGATAGTTTTAGATTAACTCAACCAACAGGGCATGGAATCAGAGTGCTAGTTTTAGATTAACTCAACCAACAGGGCATGGAATTAGAGTGATAGTTTTGGATTAACTCAACCAACAGGGCTTGGAATTGGAGTGCTGGGTTTAGATTAACTCAACCAACAGGGCATGGAATTAGAGTGCTAGTTTTAGATTAACTCACTGACTGAAAATAATACCCCACATGATAAGGTCATATTACCATTGCTGCTGCATAAAAGAGCCATTATAATCTTAAACTAGGACACCGATTCCATGCCCTGTTGAAAGTCCTGCTCTGATCGTGACAATAGTGTCCCTTTAAACATGAGCTTGGTAATTTTTTTTTTTTTAAACAGTTGTATTACTTAAATAAGTATCAAGAGTTTCTTTGTACGAACTGCTACACATGTTCCTAAGCAGCAGGGCATTAAAGGGACAATATCATCATGATCAACAGGGCATGGAATCAGAGTGCTAGTTTTAGATTAACTCAACCAACAGGGCATGGAATTAGAGTGCTAGGTTTAGATTAACTCAACCAACAGGGCATGGAATCAGAGTGCTAGGTTTAGATTAACTCAACCAACAGGGCATGGAATTAGAGTGATAGTTTTAGATTAACTCAACCAACAGGGCATGGAATTAGAGTGATAGTTTTAGATTAACTCAACCAACAGGGCATGGAATTAGAGTGCTAGTTTTAGATTAAAACTCAACCAACAGGGCATGGAATTAGAGTGCTAGTTTTAGATTAACTCAACCAACAGGGCATGGAATTAGAGTGCTAGTTTTAGATTAACTCAACCAACAGGGCATGGAATTAGAGTGCTAGTTTTAGATTAACTCAACCAACAGGGCATGGAATTAGAGTGCTAGTTTTAGATTAAAACTCAACCAACAGGGCATGGAATTAGAGTGCTAGTTTTAGATTAACTCAACCAACAGGGCATGGAATTAGAGTGCTAGGTTTAGATTAACTCAACCAACAGGGCATGGAATTAGAGTGATAGTTTTAGATTAACTCAACCAACAGGGCATGGAATTAGAGTGATAGTTTTAGATTAACTCAACCAACAGGGCATGGAATTAGAGTGATAGTTTTAGATTAACTCAACCAACAGGGCATGGAATTAGAGTGATAGTTTTAGATTAACTCAACCAACAGGGCATGGAATTAGAGTGATAGTTTTAGATTAACTCAACCAACAGGGCATGGAATGAGAGTGCTAGTTTTAGATTAACTCAACCAACAGGGCATGGAATCAGAGTGATAGTTTTAGATTAACTCAACCAACAGGGCATGGAATTAGAGTGATAGTTTTAGATTAACTCAACCAACAGGGCATGGAATCAGAGTGATAGTTTTAGATTAACTCAACCAACAGGGCATGGAATCAGAGTGATAGTTTTAGATTAACTCAACCAACAGGGCATGGAATTAGAGTGCTAGGTTTAGATTAACTCAACCAACAGGGCATGGAATCAGAGTGCTAGGTTTAGATTAACTCAACCAACAGGGCATGGAATCAGAGTGCTAGTTTTAGATTAACTCAACCAACAGGGCATGGAATCAGAGTGATAGTTTTAGATTAACTCAACCAACAGGGCATGGAATCAGAGTGATAGTTTTAGATTAACTCAACCAACAGGGCATGGAATTAGAGTGATAGTTTTAGATTAACTCAACCAACAGGGCATGGAATCAGAGTGCTAGTTTTAGATTAACTCAACCAACAGGGCATGGAATCAGAGTGATAGTTTTAGATTAACTCAACCAACAGGGCATGGAATCAGAGTGATAGTTTTAGATTAACTCAACCAACAGGGCATGGAATCAGAGTGCTAGTTTTAGATTAACTCAACCAACAGGGCATGGAATCAGAGTGCTAGGTTTAGATTAACTCAACCAACAGGGCATGGAATTAGAGTGCTAGTTTTAGATTAACTCAACCAACAGGGCATGGAATCAGAGTGCTAGTTTTAGATTAACTCAACCAACAGGGCATGGAATCAGAGTGCTAGTTTTAGATTAACTCAACCAACAGGGCATGGAATCAGAGTGATAGTTTTAGATTAACTCAACCAACAGGGCATGGAATCAGAGTGCTAGGTTTAGATTAACTCAACCAACAGGGCATGGAATCAGAGTGCTAGTTTTAGATTAACTCAACCAACAGGGCATGGAATCAGAGTGATAGTTTTAGATTAACTCAACCAACAGGGCATGGAATCAGAGTGCTAGTTTTAGATTAACTCAACCAATAGGGCATGGAATTAGAGTGATAGTTTTGGACTAACTCAACCAACAGGGCTTGGAATTGGAGTGCTGGGTTTAGATTAACTCAACCAACAGGGCATGGAATTAGAGTGCTAGTTTTAGATTAACTCACTGACTGAAAATAATACCCCACATGATAAGGTCATATTACCATTGCTGCTGCATAAAAGAGCCATTATAATCTTAAACTAGGACACCGATTCCATGCCCTGTTGAAAGTCCTGCTCTGATCGTGACAATAGTGTCCCTTTAAACATGAGCTTGGTAATTTATTTTTAAAAAACCAGTTGTATTACTTAAATAAGTATCAAGAGTTTCTTTGTACTAATTTAAACTGCTACACATGTTCCTAAGCAACAGGGCATTAAAGGTACAATATCATCATGATCAACAGGGCATGGAATCAGAGTGCTAGTTTTAGATTAACTCAACCAACAGGGCATGGAATTAGAGTGCTAGGTTTAGATTAACTCAACCAACAGGGCATGGAATCAGAGTGCTAGGTTTAGATTAACTCAACCAACAGGGCATGGAATTAGAGTGATAGTTTTAGATTAACTCAACCAACAGGGCATGGAATTAGAGTGATAGTTTTAGATTAACTCAACCAACAGGGCATGGAATTAGAGTGATAGTTTTAGATTAACTCAACCAACAGGGCATGGAATTAGAGTGATAGTTTTAGATTAACTCAACCAACAGGGCATGGAATTAGAGTGATAGTTTTAGATTAACTCAACCAACAGGGCATGGAATCAGAGTGATAGTTTTAGATTAACTCAACCAACAGGGCATGGAATTAGAGTGCTAGGTTTAGATTAACTCAACCAACAGGGCATGGAATCAGAGTGCTAGGTTTAGATTAACTCAACCAACAGGGCATGGAATCAGAGTGCTAGGTTTAGATTAACTCAACCAACAGGGCATGGAATTAGAGTGATAGTTTTAGATTAACTCAACCAACAGGGCATGGAATCAGAGTGCTAGGTTTAGATTAACTCAACCAACAGGGCATGGAATTAGAGTGCTAGGTTTAGATTAACTCAACCAACAGGGCATGGAATCAGAGTGCTAGGTTTAGATTAACTCAACCAACAGGGCATGGAATCAGAGTGCTAGTTTTAGATTAACTCAACCAACAGGGCATGGAATCAGAGTGATAGTTTTAGATTAACTCAACCAACAGGGCATGGAATCAGAGTGATAGTTTTAGATTAACTCAACCAACAGGGCATGGAATTAGAGTGCTAGTTTTAGATTAACTCAACCAACAGGGCATGGAATCAGAGTGCTAGTTTTAGATTAACTCAACCAACAGGGCATGGAATTAGAGTGCTAGTTTTAGATTAACTCAACCAACAGGGCATGGAATCAGAGTGCTAGTTTTAGATTAACTCAACCAACAGGGCATGGAATCAGAGTGCTAGTTTTAGATTAACTCAACCAACAGGGCATGGAATCAGAGTGCTAGTTTTAGATTAACTCAACCAACAGGGCATGGAATCAGAGTGCTAGTTTTAGATTAACTCAACCAACAGGGCATGGAATCAGAGTGCTAGTTTTAGATTAACTCAACCAACAGGGCATGGAATCAGAGTGCTAGTTTTAGATTAACTCAACCAACAGGGCATGGAATCAGAGTGCTAGTTTTAGATTAACTCAACCAACAGGGCATGGAATCTGTTGGGTTGTTTTAGATTAACTCAACCAACAGGGCATGG
Source organism: Zoroaster sp. YZ-2022 (assembly GCA_029582265.1). NCBI lineage: Eukaryota > Metazoa > Echinodermata > Asteroidea > Forcipulatida > Zoroasteridae > Zoroaster > Zoroaster sp. YZ-2022. The sequence continues at coordinate 27,299,604 of CM055831.1, forward strand.
AATCAGAGTGCTAGTTTTAGATTAACTCAACCAACAGGGCATGGAATTAGAGTGCTAGTTTTAGATTAACTCAACCAACAGGGCATGGAATCAGAGTGATAGTTTTAGATTAACTCAACCAACAGGGCATGGAATTAGAGTGATAGTTTTAGATTAACTCAACCAACAGGGCATGGAATTAGAGTGATAGTTTTAGATTAACTCAACCAACAGGGCATGGAATTAGAGTGATAGTTTTAGATTAACTCAACCAACATGGCATGGAATCAGAGTGCTAGTTTTAGATTAACTCAACCAACAGGGCATGGAATCAGAGTGATAGTTTTAGATTAACTCAACCAACAGGGCATGGAATCAGAGTGCTAGTTTTAGATTAACTCAACCAACAGGGCATGGAATTAGAGTGCTAGTTTTAGATTAACTCAACCAACAGGGCATGGAATCAGAGTGCTAGTTTTAGATTAACTCAACCAACAGGGCATGGAATCAGAGTGCTAGGTTTAGATTAACTCAACCAACAGGGCATGGAATTAGAGTGCTAGGTTTAGATTAACTCAACCAACAGGGCATGGAATTAGAGTGCTAGTTTTAGATTAACTCAACCAACAGGGCATGGAATCAGAGTGCTAGTTTTAGATTAAGTCAACCAACAGGGCATGGAATTAGAGTGCTTGTTATAGATTAATTCAGCAACTGAAAATACTACCCCACATGATAACGTCATATTATCCGTCATATTATCCACCAGTGTCCTGGCCGAGCGGTCTAGCTTACCGGACTCAAGTTCTGGTGTTAGCAGCAGAATGTGGGTTCGAATCAGCCATGACACTTGTGTCCTTGAGCAAGACACGTAACCATAATTGCTTCTCTCCACCCAGGGGTTAAATGGGTACCTGTGAGGGCAGAGTTGGTTGATTAGCCCTATATGCGCTGTAATGGCAGCAATTGAGCTGTATACTCCCCAGGGAGCTGAGATGGTTTCAGGAATGATTTATGACCCTTATGAGCCTCATGAACAGTGGTAATAATATAATGTATGAGCACCACTCAGTTGGTGGATACGTCGTTATATAAGTCCACACATTATTATTATTATTATTATATTAGCATTGTTGCTGCATAAATGAGACAGTAATATTTATTCACTTTGTTAATCTTAAACTAGGACACTGATTCCATGCCCTGTCAAAAGTCTGCTCTGATTGTGACAAAACTACCCCTTTAAATTTATTCATTTATATAAAATAATGTTTTTGTGGGGAGGAGTTATAATTTATGATATGTTCTAGTTCGTATGTATGATTTATTGACTATAAATAACCATCAGCAGTCAGGGTACTCCACTACAAAAGGATTTTTGTCTTCTCTGGATGTTACCCACAATAATACAAAGTAAAAATTGTGTTTTCAAACAACCCTAGAATTATTGCCATCAGAATTTGGTAAGGATGGAGAGACCTATTGCACAGAGAACCGTTTTCTGAAGCGCACATCTATATTTATATAAATTGACTTATTATTTCCACAGAAAGAGCTCCTGTGTTAGCACGCTGAGTGAGGGATCATAGACCCATTGATGTCACCCTGCAGTACCCACTGCATGATGTCATTGTACCCAGTCACCCCTGCAGTACCCACTGCATGATGTCATTGTACCCAGTCACCCTGCAGTATCCACTGCATGATGTCATTGTATGCCCAGTCACCCCTGCAGTACCCACTGCATGATGTCATTGTGCCCAGTCACCCCTGCAGTATCCACTGCATGATGTCGTGTACCCAGTCACCCTGCAGTATCCACTGCATGATGTCGTGTACCCAGTCACCCCTGCAGTACCCACTGCATGATGTCATTGTACCCAGTCACCCCTGCAGTACCCACTGCATGATGTCATTGTACCCAGTCACCCCTGCAGTACCCACTGCATGATGTCATTGAACCCAGTCACCCCTGCAGTACCTACTGCATGATCTCATTGTACCCAGTCACTCATTAAGCATGACTCCTAGATGATAATCCATACAGCTGATGAAGCCAGTATGATGAAGTACAGGAACAGATGATGGTTAATCTATGATGTAAGTCCTCAGTCCTGACCATAGGGATGTCAGGTAGTGAAAAGTGGGCGACCAGGGGTGGAACGACATTAGTTTTTACATGGCATGCCAGATATGTACCCTTACCAGATACATGTACATTCAGATTTAGTAGATATAAAATGAACTTTAATCTAAAATGAACATTCCAGATATTGAATTTGTACAATTAATTTTATCTCTTTAATTGTTTAAATTAAGAATTTAACTGTCGGAAGTATTTGTATATATTTGAATCACTGACTTACTGGAATGAATTGTGATAGAGACAAACATTGTCTTTGTTGTTGTTTTGCCGATGAGAATGATTCTACTGAGGAAGAAATATTCAAACATTTTTGGGGGTAATGTTCTATACTTATTTCACATTCCCTAAACCCTTCCCTTTGGCCTATGGGCCTGTCATACTCATTGCAAAGACATGACTTCTAGTTTCTTGAGATGAATTATAATTTCTTAACTAAAGAATTGAACATTTGTTAATAAGCTGGATGTTATATATAGTTTTAGTTATACAGAAACAATGCACTATGTAAACTTCTTAAAGAGGGGCTCTAAGGTCAAATTTAGTTTTTTGATTTTCCAATAACTAGAGTCCTTATTAAAGTGTGAAAAAATTACCAAACAAAATTTGTCTCTAACCTCACGTTAAAGTGATGTAAAATGTCATTTTATTTGATAACCTTCCTGTGTGAAATTTGTTAACATTCAAAGACAACAGTGACGTCACATTTCAAATAAATGGATAGACATTTTTGTACGGTGAATTTGCAGTTCATTCCTGAATCTCCACAATATTTGATCAAATCGGCATTGAAATTGACTTTTTGACAAACAAAAAATTCCTGTATGGAATGTTACAGACTCATTTACCGTAAGAAAATAGTGACGTCATGTTTCAAATATCGCTCTGAAAGGGTATCAAATAAAATGATATGTTACACCACTTTAAAGTGAAGTTAGAGACTTCATTTTTTTCACACTTTAATAAGGACTCTAGCTATTGGAAAATGAGTGCATCACAAAACTGAATTTGACCTTAGAGTGCCTCTTTAACTATTTCCTTTAACATAAATTTAGAATTGAGTTTTATCTCACACACAGTTTAAATGGTCCTACATATGTATGCAATAAGTAACACATAGATGTACAGTGTATTGTTTTATACTTGACAGACTGATACTTGAAGATCAATTAGCTGATAAGGGTATGATAGTCAAATGACTTACAGCAGATTCTTAGTAAGAACTGGGTCATCAGAACATACTTCAAATACAGGACCTATGTATTTTTATTCACATTTACAATAAAGCTACTCCCTTCTTCAGTTTGCAAAAAATTCTAACATTTGGTTAACCTCATAATTTGGTTACTTTTCATCCCATATATAGAAATAATTGTGACAATATCAGTTTATTTTGATGAAGAAAGCAACAAGGATGTGAACTACAATAATAATGAAACATACATGTAAGTAAAAATTATAAGTTAAGAGATTTGATTGATTGACATCACTCAACTGAGGAGGGAGATTGTGGGAACAAACAATGAATTGACTTGTTATAATATTGTTTTGATTGAAAACAGAGTCAAATGAATTTATATTACAATTTGATCTAATAACACTTAATAATAGTCAATAAAATATCAGTCTCTCTCTAGATTATGGACAAATTAGAGGAGGGAATTTTAAGACAACAAAATCTGCAATATTCATGTTGAAAATTAATTAGCAAAGACACATAGAGCATAAATTTGAGTTATTTCGTTGATGTGTGGAAAATATACTCACGGAATTTAAAAACGCATCATCCCAATGTTTCACATATTTTTCAACAGCAGATTATTGCAGTGAGAAATAAGAACATAGGTTAAAAATTTATGAGCGCAAATTTTCACATCATACTGACACAATAAAAGTGCTATGTACAATTATGGCTTCAATTTATCACTGCATATAAGTTATACATATTTATTGAGAAATATAAGTTGATGCATTTTTAAATTCCGTGAGTGTATAAGTGAAACTATCAGAAATAGAATACGATTGACCAAAATAACAATTTCCACTGGGTTCCAAAAATTTAATCTCATACTTAATTTTTTAAATTATAACAAAAATTGTAAAAAAGGGTATGGTAGACCATTGTTAAATTTGACCTGATTACAAAATGACACAATTATTATATGAAAGCTAACTTGGTGTGAAGTTTGTAAAGGTATCAATCATCCTGAGACATTATTTCCTTCTGAATTGCTTTCATTTCCTTCTGAATTGATTGTCAGAGTTAAGCAACATTGACCGCAGTCAGTACTTGGATGGGAGACCATTCTATGAATTATTTGAGGTTGTGTGACTAGTATGAGGTATGGTAATGCCTTAATAACATCACCAGGGGTTCACATCCTTCAGATGTAGTTTAAGAACCCAGGACACATATCACTAGTCTGAGGTATGGTAATGCCTTAATAACATCACCAGGGGTTCACATCCTTCAGATGTAGTTTAAGAACCCAGGACACATATCACTAGTCTTAGGTATGGTAATGCCTTAATAACATCACCAGGGGTTCACATCCTTCAGATGTAGTTTAAGAACCCAGGACACATATCACTAGTCTGAGGTATGGTAATGCCTTAATAACATCACCAGGGGTTCACATCCTTCAGATGTAGTTTAACAACCCAGGACACATATCACTAGTCTGAGGTATGGTAATGCCTTAATAACATCACCAGGGGTTCACATCCTTCAGATGTAGTTTAAGAACCCAGGACACATATCACTAGTCTGAGGTATGGTAATGCCTTAATAACATCACCAGGGGTTTACATCCTTCAGATGTAGTTTAAGAACCCAGGACACATATCACTAGTCTGAGGTATGGTAATGCCTTAATAACATCACCAGGGGTTCACATCCTTCAGATGTAGTTTAAGAACCCAGGACACATATCACTAGTCTGAGGTATGGTAATGCCTTAATAACATCACCAGGGGTTCACATCCTTCAGATGTAGTTTAAGAACCCAGGCCACATATCACTAGTCTGAGGTATGGTAATGCCTTAATAACATCACCAGGGGTTCACATCCTTCAGATGTAGTTTAAGAACCCAGGCCACATATCACTAGTCTGAGGTATGGTAATGCCTTAATAACATCACCAGAGGTTCACATCCTTCAGATGTAGTTTAAGAACCCAGGACACATATCACTAGTCTGAGGTATGGTAATGCCTTAATAACATCACCAGGGGTTCACATCCTTCAGATGTAGTTTAAGAACCCAGGACACATATCATGAATGTTTTATCACAATAGGTGATAAAGTTTTGGAGAAAACAACTTTTTAAGAAAACAAATAACGTTTTGTAAATTCTACATTACAATTCCTGTTTTTTCAAAGATGAAAACACTTCAAACAAGATCATTTCCCAGGATGCTTGATACTTGTACCAACTTGACACCAATTAAGTTTTAATGTAATAATTTGTTCATTTGATAATCTAGTTATTACCAATGGTGATTTGATCAATTATTTGATCAAATAAAATGATGAGATAAAAGAATACAAAATGAAACCCTACCATCTAAAACACTTTAGGTAGGTTTTAGTTGATGAAAGTATGGTGAAAGTTATCAGGTGATAACCTTCATCTTGTAGAGTCATTGAAGACTCTACAAGAGGCTGCATGGATCCAAATGGAATCATCCTCATTGATAATGTACAGTGCTTAGTATTTATATCAACCAACTTCTACAAGGTATAATTAGATAACAAAATACCTTACAAATTAAGAGATGTCAAGTAGGTCTCAAGTTAAGGAATGATGAAGGTCATTACCCTCATTGAAGACTCTACAAGAGACTGGATCCACAGGATGGTGAATAAGAGGAGAATGTATTCATCTGCCTTGGTGAACAGTCATGTACAAACATGGACATGTATTTGTACATTTGGGTCCTGTGACCCCTCTTTTCTTCCTCCCTGGATCCACCCCTGACTCAAGAGTCTGTGCCAGGATTGATTACAAATGGGGTTAGTGGGGAGAGGGACATGGAAGTTACTGGGGCTTGGGACAGGAAAACCCCAAAACAGTTTGAATGGTTAAGTGTACAATAAACATATGTTGAAAATGGAGATTAAAGAAAAGTTCAGCTTTTGTAATTTTACAAATTATTATGTCAAATTAGTTGCTCATTTATGAGATTAAGAGTCATGGGTTTCCTGAAGGTAATTTCTGTCTGGAATGGGACAGAAATGATTGCATAGAAACCTACAGTGCTTTGGTTAGAAACTGTGAATGAGATTTCACAACTTGTTTCCAAATGAAACATTGACTGGTCAATTGTTTATATGCAATTCTTGATTGTCATTTAATATTCATGCACATGATGACATTTTACAAACAGTGTATCAAGAATGTACTATTCATTTTTATTTCCCTCCAGGTTGACAGCATGACAACCCTTCTAATTGACCTGATCAGAGGTCAACAAGAAACAGTCTCAGCAAGAAACATCCTCAACCAAGAGAGATCAGCTCAGGATGATCCAACAAAAGGTAAGAGGAAGAAAACTAGACTTGTATAAGGTGCAGCTCAGGTGTAGAATATAACCTTTCCATTATGCAACTCTGTACAAGGGTGGATCCAGAGGGGGAAAAGAGAGGGTATAGACCTTTCTTTTGCTATGTCACAATTGTAGTTTTTGTCAACTGGTGATTGGCAAACAATGGGTGGCCATCAGTGAAAACAAAGAAAGTATTGACAAGATATTGACATATGAATAATTAAAGAGTAACATTTACAAATCAACAGACAATGCCAAAAGCAAAAATGAACTCCCTCTTATAGATACCTCAGTGATTCATGGCAATTTTGTTTCTTTCTGAAAATAACTATTTTCCTTGTAGAAAGGCATCGGAATATGCAAAAATTACAAATTAAATATAAACAAACATCAGAGCCATGTTTACAGTGGTAAAGTTATGAAATGAATTGATGGCAGGACCTGTCATTAATTCATTTAGGTACTTAGATAAACCATGCTTCTTGGACATTTGTCTTGTGAAATATTTCTTTTTACAAGATGTATCACCGATATTTTACTGGTAATTTTTGTTTTCATCAAAACAGCAATAATTTCCTGAGTGAAGATTTCATCGTCAATGAATTGTATATGCTCTGTATCTCTTGTCATGTCAAACATTAATAATAAATTATACAAGATTAATTCTATAGAGTGACATTGATACTCAAGATTCTACATTACATGTTTGGGTAACATATCTTGAAGAGGACATTTCACCATTATGATGATGATGACAAGGGAGATTGCCAGTCAGCAGCATGTTGGATTACATCACATTATGTGATATATCTTCACTGAGTACAAGTCTGCTACTACCAGCTGATGCCCATCTGCAGTGAATGTGATTCCCATGGGGCTGTACAGACCCTGAGCTATACATGAGATGAATCTACCTTCATCATCATAATGGTGAATATGACCAGTGTTATACCAATTGCACACTGCAATGTATATGCCTGATCTGTCACAGCATACACCATTGCAGTATTTAACTTCCTGACCATTGATTGTTGGTTTGATTGTGAGTAATGAAGTACCATTGCTATCAACAATGTCTACTTGATGTTGGTTATGACCACTGACTACAACTCTGTTATTATTATCAATGGCCAGGTAGTAAGGTGCTGTCTTGACTGGCATAGTGTGGATGAGCGAGCCATCAGTGGGGCTGTGCTCGCTCACCACCGTCCTCTTCAAATCACCTATTATAATGTTACCCTTATTATTTACTGCTACACTCAATAGGTCCATTGCTGTATCCTCTACCGGTACCTCACTATGAGGCACTGTGTGGAAGTCAAAGGCAAGTGTGCCATCATTGTTGTACATCTTGATGACATCGTTGGTGTTGTCCACAACCACTAAGTGATTGTGTATAGCTGCAATGCCACATGGACCTGGAAAAATAATAATAATAGAGATAACACAGCACAGTGATATAACAATTATGTGTGTTATGTTTTATGAGCTGAACATTAAATGAAGATATTTCTACATATTTTGACATGAAGGCCTATACATGTACAAAGGGATTCACAACAGCCAATGTTCACTTTGAACCTTTCAACTGTAATGATTTATTATTCACTATTTATTTCAATCAATGTCATGTTTCAGAAAATAAAATAGGCTAAATTTAAATTGATGACAGCCAGTGAGTACATGTATAGCACATACATGTAATTTCAATGTATGAAGGTTTTAATAGCATAACATGTAGTTATGAGCCACTTTCTTTATCTATGAAAATTCAATTAAGTGGAACATTTTAACATTAAATTATTATTCAAACATTTTGTTTAATGTTTGTTGAGGTATTACTAGGAGAGCAATTAGACAGTGAATAAAGAGATATTCTAATGCACTCATAGTTATAGAGATTTCCCCGCTTTCTAAGAGAAGGTCATCGGAAACTGAATCAAATTGATAATTTCACATTAACTCATGGTTAATTACTTTAAAGGTTTGCTGAAATAGAAACTCCTAATATAATTGTTTCATAGCTAGGGCTGTGCCGGGTATCCAGGTATCCAGATACCCGACCGAAACTGTCATTACCCGGTTCCATTTTTCGGTTCCAATTACCCGTAAACGACTTTTTAAAATTCGGACCTAATATTTGAGCATTGCAAACAGAAATCTGTGACTCTTGAACAATGTAATGTTTACACTTTTACAGACAATTATCTTTAAATTCAAGAGATTACACTCCAATAAAGCCTTTGTAGTATTTTACCAACATTTGCCATATATTTTTCTCCAACTGTTTGTGATACATTGTATCCAATCATTAAGACTGCAAAGGGCCTGGCAGTGGCTGCTTCAAACAACTTATCACACCAGCAGCATATGAGGGAATATTTGCCTAATTGTTTGCAGTAATTGGATTAGTGGGGCAATTGCATGCTGATCATGATCGGGTAATTTATAGCTTGTTATGAGAATACAGGGACCTGACATAAACGGATGTTTGATGTTGGAGATACGGCAGTGGACGACGTATTGCATTATGCGAATGAAACATGCACAGACAGTGTCATGTGAGGAAACACATGACCATTCAATGGATAATTTGACATGGGAAATTACCAGGGAAGTAATTTTCAAAGTTATATTTGTAATGTATTGTTTGCTTTTATTCAGAGTAACTTTAAACTGGTCAGATGCCATGATCATTTGGTGTGTCAATTCATAGGGTACGTCAATGAGTTGTTTGCTTTTATTCAGAGTAACTTTAAACTGGTCAGATGCCATGATCATTTGGTCTGTCAATTCATAGGGTATGTCAATGAGTTGTTTGCTTTTATTCAGAGTAACTTTCTTTAAACTGGTCAGATGCCATGATCATTTGGTCTGTCAATGCATAGGGTATGTCAATGAGTTGTTTGCTTTTATTCAGAGTAACTTTCTTTAAACTGGTCAGATGCCATGATCATTTGGTCTGTCAATTCATAGGGTATGTCAATGAGTTGTTTGCTTTTATTCAGAGTAACTTTAAACTGGTCAGATGCCATGATCATTTGGTCTGTCAATGCATAGGGTATGTCAATGAGTTGTTTGCTTTTATTCAGAGTAACTTTAAACTGGTCAGATGCCATGATCATTTGGTCTGTCAATGCATAGGGTATGTCAATGAGTTGTTTGCTTTTATTCAGAGTAACTTTCTTTAAACTGGTCAGATGCCATGATCATTTGGTCTGTCAATGCATAGGGTATGTCAATGAGTTGTTTGCTTTTATTCAGAGTAACATTAAACTGGTCAGATGCCATGATCATTTGGTCTGTCAATTCATAGGGTATGTCAATGAGTTGTTTGCTTTTATTCAGAGTAACTTTAAACTGGTCAGATGCCATGATCATTTGGTCTGTCAATTCATAGGGTATGTCAATGAGTTGTTTACTTGCATGTTCAAAACCAATTCATTAAATGGATTTTGGTAGTTAGCCTATGTCTTGGCAAACATTTGAAAAATGTGTGCTACAAATTATTGAAGTTTGACTGGTTGTTTTAAATGACAAAGCACACTCATGATCTCGTCTTAAAGCTTGTATGACTGGCTGGAAATCTGTGGAACTTCACTTTTGAATTCTGGAAAACATTAATTAAAGTTCTGGTTGGAACACAGATGAACAGACACACTCTGGTGAAAATTCTGGACTATGGCTGTCTGCCAAATAACTGAATTTAAATCTTAAGCAGAATTCCCAAAAATTAAAAGTATCCATCAATGTTGCTTACAGAAGACTGACTGAGTATGAAAACACAACAACCCTTGATGCTGCTACCCATGCCATGTTTATTGAACCTCCACTGATGTGTTGTATTTACATACTTAAATGGGCAGTATCATCATGATCAACAGGGCATGGAATCAGAGTGCTAGTTTTAGATTAACTCAGTGACTACCATAATACCCCACATGATAAGGTCATATTACAATCAACAGGGCATGGAATCAGAATGCTAGTTTTAGATTAACTCAGTGACTGCCATAATACCCCACATGATAAGGTCATATTACAATCAACAGGGCATGGAATCAGAATGCTAGTTTTAGATTAACTCAGTGACTACCATAATACCCCACATTATAAGGCCATATTACAATCAACAGGGCATGGAATCAGAATGCTAGTTTTAGATTAACTCAGTGACTACCATAATACCCCACATGATAAGGTCATATTACAATCAACAGGGCATGGAATCAGAATGCTAGTTTTAGATTAACTCAGTGACTGCCATAATACCCCACATGATAAGGTCATATTACAATCAACAGGGCATGGAATCAGAATGCTAGTTTTAGATTAACTCAGTGACTACCATAATACCCCACATGATAAGGTCATATTACAATCAACAGGGCATGGAATCAGAATGCTAGTTTTAGATTAACTCAGTGACTACCATAATACCCCACATGATAAGGTCATATTACCATTGCTGCTGCATAAATGAATCAGTAATTTTCAGTCACTGTGTTCATCTTATAAAACCAGTACACCGATTCCATGCCCATTTGAAAGTCTGCTCTGATCGTGACAATACTGTCCCTTTAAACAGCAGTGTGTTCTTTTTGCAAATTGACTGAATAAGCCGCATGGACCGATGCATTTATAGATGTTTGTTTAAAAACTAAAAACCTTTTTTTGAGAGTCAAATGATATTTTAGTTGGTATTATGGATGTCTAATAATTGTCATAACAATAAATAAAGTCTTTGTTAAAGAGTGGTTTAGAATATCTCTTTAAGTTCACTTGCAATCCTACAGGGGTATTGTCTTTGTTTGGTCTGGGGCTGTTGTTGTTTCTTTTTCTCTGTTCAGTGTGAATTTTCACTTGTTATATAAATCTTTTGATACTGTCCAATTTTTCTGTAATTTTGTTGTTTTAATGGATTTGTAGTTTTGTGAATTTGACGTGTAAAATTAAAAAGTGAATTGAAATGAAATGTACTGCACCAGTCTTGTTTTTAAACAGCATTCACTGTACTACACTACATGCTATTGAATGCATAATGTGTACATAAGAAACTTACTTCCTTGTATTGGAATGGTTCTTTTCTGATGTCCCTTGGTGCTGCAGATTACCACTCTCTTGTTCCAGTTGTCTGTCACTGCAATCTCATCACCAGGTTGACAAGCAGCAACACCCCAAGCTCTATTGAATTCTCCTGAACCACCTCCCATTTTGCCAAATTCATCACACAGCTCCCACTTGGGTTCCTGCAGCTCCACTTTACCAAGATTGATATCACCAACCCTCTGACTCTCCTTGAATCTCAGATGACAAAGCTTGTGATCAATCTTAGGAATACTTTGACTGCTGAGAAATTTCAAGTCCTTGCTGATAGTTGGATAGAGTGCAAGGAAGTCAGGATCTGATGAATTGTTGGTGACATCTTTGGCGGTCTCCAGTGAATGCTGTATTTGTTGTGAGATTACACTCACTGTTTGCTCATATTCATCCAATTTGTTGTTATGATCTTTGTGGAGGTTTTTGATTTCATCAATGATGCGACTCTCTTGAGCTGTTACCTCAGCCCTGATCTCATCAGCTCTGTTCTTCACCTCTGCCATGGTTCTTTCAACTGTGATGCCCAGTTCGTCTTTCATTGTTGAGGCTGTTGCTAGAGATTGTTCAAGTTTCTTGAGAACTCCTTCAAGGGGAGTAAAGAATTGAGCCAATGACTGTTTATATGTGGATGAGGCTTGGTTGCAATCAATGTACTCATGTTGTGGTTTACAGTGGTCTAGGACAGTGCAATCTCGGCAAATCAACTTGTCACATGTTACACAGTAGAACCGTGTCACTTCACCCTCATGGGTTTGGCATTCTGGATGACGTTTTTGTTTTGTCTCTTTTATTGCTACCTTCCCCTGAAGAATGTCATCCAAAGTAGCAATGGTATGATTGGACGATGCAGGTATTTTCTGGTGCATTTTGTAGCAATTTCACAGAATATCCATTGGGCAGTCCAGACAGCAGTGATGTGTAGCCTCATTTCCCTCATTGCATAATTCACAGGTAAGCTTTGTGTTGCCTGATGAGCTGACAAACTTCTGTTGCAATGTGATCTCCTCAACAAGACCAATTAGATAGAAGTTGGTCTTGAGGCCTGGAACACCCATCGTAGGAAGTTGTGTCTCCCGTCGACACAAAGGACAAGGAATTATGACAGCATCCTTGTATTTGGTAGTGTGGTATTCATCTAAACAGTTTTCACAGAAGCTGTGGACACAGTCCAGTATTTTGGGTTGTCTGTACACCTCTTTGCAAATACTGCACTCAAGATGATCCTTGCTGATTTTCTCTAGAGCTGAACCCAATGTTGGTTTAGAAGTAGCCATTTCTATAGATCTGTTTATAAATGATGTATGGAATGAAATGTAAAATCAGACTCAATATCAGGCTCACATCAGGTAATGCAACAATAAGTTTGTCAAAAGTGTTTAAAAGGTTATTTGACTTTCAGAAAAAAAGCTTCAAATTACATTTGAGATACAATTTTTCAATAAATCTTGTTTAACAATATTTACTGTAGTATCAAATTATTTGTCATGTTCTCATGAAAACAAATTTCAATGTCAATTTCGAAAAGGAAGGCATTTCCTGGGAGGTGCTTATCCCTCCATACCAATAATTTAGCCTTGTTTTGGTCATCTATTAAAGGTTAATATTAAAGATGTATTGTGTATTCATGCTAACAAAATACTGGAGATTTAAATTGTGTTTGGTCACCAAAGTTGTGAACTTTAAAACCAGACATCTAATAACAAATCCAGTTAAACATATATTGACAGAATGATTAAAACTGAAATTGAATGTTACATCCTCAATTCATTACAATGATTAGGTTTTCACTTCATCTATTGGTATACATACAAGAATTGTTGATGTCTTATTTAATTTCTTAAAACTTTAGTGAACCAACAACAAATCAATATTAAATAAATATCTCATAATAAAAACTTTTTTTCTTCAAATTTTACCCAACATTTTCAAACGTTCCTGCGTAAAGATGCATCGCCAGTGTTATTTGGTATTTTAACAGCAATTTCCAGCAATTATGCATTGCTATTTTACTTGTGAAAGGAAAAAGCCTGGTTTTACAGTAAATATGTACCAAAATTAATTGATGTTAGGTCCCCTCATAAATTCTTACTGCTATACCAAGATGCGGACAACTATTGTTTTTTAAATTTCCAATTTCAAAGTATTTTTTTTATTTCTAGGAAATTGCCGATAAAATACGGCGATACATCTTTAATCTCCAGTGTGTATTGTGGACCTGATTTGTCTCAACTATCATTTAACTTGTATCATACAGATATGTTTCAACAAGAAGACAATTTCTTATAATACATCATACACTGAATTAGAATTTCTAAACTGAGTTCAACATTCATTACAGGATTTTGTGATCCCACAACCTTGTGGAAGTACCGTATGGTAAAACTCAATCTGCTGAGTAGATGAACAAAATCATAATCACTATATTCACTGTCCATAGAAGTCACTCCAAACATCTAAACAAACATGACAAATGTTAGCTTACCTCACAGTGGTTTTACTTTGTTTTATTGAAGCCAGTTGAACACAAAATGAAGTCAATTTTTCTTGTTGAAGACAGAGCAAATGTTGCTACATGTAACGTTAGGGCGGATCCCAAACAAAATGGCGCTTGACAAACACAGTTTAGTTCCTGGTAGAGTACGTGACAAAGTCATTAGGTCATAGGTCTACCTGGCTGATATGTACAGTACACAGTGAATACAGTGTACCATAATTGTTTGACTCAATGACGTATGCATATTGAACTTCATTGTGAAAGTTCAGCTGTGTTGCATGATGTTGTATATAATATTGTATCCTGCTTGTGTTGTAAAGTGTGAGTATAATCTACAGGATAGTATCCCATAGATTATACCATAGAGTAAGGTCCTTGCTATATGATTATACTCACACTTGTTAATACAATACAAATACTAACTTCTCTCTGACTTTTACCACTGCTGATAACTGCACTATTCATGACTGATAGGTGACTTCTCTGTAAATAATAACCAAAGCCCTTGTTGAAACACTGAGACACAGTGAAGCTGATTCCTTGAAATGTCTGAGAAAGCTCTGACCACTGCCCAGCATTGTCAGGCTCTCATTGGTCAGGAGTTACTAAATCCAGTTGCATTGTTATAAGTTTCTGGTCAATCCTCATAGGAGTAGTGTGATAAATTCATAGTCCCATTTAACCCATTGCCCTACACCCTTACATCATTGACTCTTTACTCTATGGGAGCTATAGAACTATGCTCAATATAATCCAATAAACATGATCAAATGTGAGTTATTTCATTCTCAAATGTTGATATTGACCAATATTTGGGTTTGTGATGTGTCAGCTATCCTCGGTGATTTAGATTTAGTGCAGGTAAATGTACTTTATTTTAAAATGAAAATTGCAGATATTGATTTTGTACTAATATTTGTTTCTCTCAATTTTTGTTAAAGGGACAGTATCACCACGATAAAAGCAGATTTTCAACAGGGCATGGAATCAGTGTTCTTGTTTAAGATGAACACAGTGACTGAAAATTACTGACTCATTTATGCAGCAGTAACAGTAATATGACCTTATCATGTGGGGTATTATTTTCAGTCACTGAGTTAATCTAAAACAAGCACTCTGATTCCATGCCCTGTTGATCGGGACAATACTGCCCCTTTAAGCTAGGAGGTGTGGGTCATGCAAAATTTGTGTGATTATGTTAATATTCTAACTTGATCTCATGGTCATGAAAACATTGTCTCTTATTGGCTTGAATCTTAATGATATTTAAATTCTTTTGAAACATCTTCCTACAGATCATTCTGGTTGATTAGTCAGAATAACAAGATAGCTTCAATGTTGCATCATGCTGCCCTCTTTCTGTCAGCAATGACCGTGATAACATCAGATGGTGGTGTAGCTCGTTGTACAGGATGTGTCAACTTGTTCAGGGATTTTTGTAAAAGTTAATGGTAAGTTTCTGTGATACTTGATGGTAAGCATGTTCAATATTTTGTGTGTTTCTGAGGATTAAGAATCACTGAGTTGACATTTCAATTAGTTTAAAATAGGTCATTGCAGGAAAGTTTAGTTCTTAGACAAAAATCCCTCATTCCAAAAGAGCTGATATTAGCTTTCTTTTAATGCAGACCTGAATTCAGTTGTTGACCGAACTACTCCCAAACATTCTTGACTCAATTCTAACTTCATCACCACTGTGTAGCTCTGCAGTTTATTCCCCAGAACTAATGGAAGGATCTGCATCTTAAATGTGCAGGATGCGAGCCAAAGTCAAAGTGGATGATTCTAATTTGTCTTGAAGGGGACGGAAGGCTGTAAAATGTGAATACAAATTTGTTTAATTCAAGAAATACCTTTGATGATGGTGAACCAGTAATAAAATGTTTTTGTGCCCCCCAGATAAACCCATGATATACAAACAAATAGAAATGAAAATGATTCAAAGTTATACATTCATAGGTATGATTTATTCATATCATTTATTTTATTCAAAAAATTAGATTTGTACAATATTTTATTTTGATTAGATCTATGTACATGCAGAGAGAGCTTTATGGATTGCAATATGAATGACAAGTAAATTAAATCTTATTGAAACTAAATTGAACTTAATCAACAATCACATAATAATAGTCAATAAACTAAAAGTCTCTAGATGATATACCAGTAATTAAAGGAGAGATTGTGAAACAAATGTCCTTGAAAGTCTGCAAATGAATATTTATGTTGAAATTCATCAACAAAAGAAACATTAGAGCACAAGTTTGAAGTTTGAGGTTTTCAGTGGCTTGAAATTTAGTTACTCCATTGAGGAATGGACAAATTGTCGAACTATATCAATTCCTTTGCTGCTAAAAACGCTCCTCCAACACAGACTGCATAACACGTACTCCACAGTGCGGCGTGCTTCATACAGTGCTCTGTGGGTTGAATGCGTTGTTGACTGCCATGTGGTCTAGCTTACCGGACTCAAGTTTTGATGTTAGCCAATAAGAATGTGGGTTCGAATCCCGGCCGTGACACTTGTGTCCTTGAGCAAGACACTTAACCATACTTGCTTCTCTCCACCCAGGGTTAAATGGGTACCTGTGAGGGGCAGAGTTGGTTGATTAGCCCTATATGCGCTGTAATGGCAGCAATTGAGCTGTATACTCCCCAGGGAGCTGAGATGGTTTCAGGAATGATTTATGAGCCTTATGAGCCATATGAGCAGGGGTAATGATATAATGCGCCTTGAGCACCACTTAGTTGGTGGATAAATGCGCTATAAGTCCACACATTATTATTATTATTATTATTAGCAGGCGGCGTATCAATGGCGTAATGCGGCTATGCGGCATGTTTCATTGGAAGAGTTGATGGACCAATTTCTTCATTTTACAAAAGGCGGTGGTTAATATTGACCAATCACAATGATTTTTATATAACCAGTTGAATAAGAAATCCAAGGATCAGTTCAGCGATTGAGGGGACGAAAGAGTGCGCTAGCTGAATTTCTGGAGAGAGTTAAAAATGGTTATGTTGCACGTGACTAGGGAAGGCC
>CM055831.1:27317411-27346735 GCA_029582265.1 Zoroaster sp. YZ-2022
TCAGGAGAAAATAGCCTTTTAAAGTTTACTGAAGTTTAGAATATTCTTGTGTAGAGATTGATAACATTTTATTTCTCAAAATATATTTCCAATCTGCAGAAGGAATTATTATTTTTGTCACTGAGAAGTCATCAAAACTTAAAAACACATGTACATATATGTTGTAAATGCACATGGTAACATAGACGATGTGTTACAAGCAAGTGTCACAAGCAGAGAGCATCTTGGTGAACAGAGTATATCTTCAGAGTATATATTCTGGCAGCTCGGCCATCAGAACACAAATCCGATGCATTACAAACACGCTCGACCATGGCACTCCGTTACCAATTTAATGCCTATTTTATTTTCTGAAACAACATAGATTAGCTGAAATAAATAGTAAATAATAAAATCATGACAGTTTAAAAGGGTTGAGAAAGTAGACATTGGCTGTTGTGAGATCCCTTTGTACATATATGAAAGCCTTCATGTCAAAATATGTAGAGAAATATCTTCATTTAATGTTCGAGCTCATAAAACATAACACACATAATTGTTATATCACTGTGCTGTAATTATCTCTATTATTATTTTTTCCCAGATCCATGTGACATTGCAGCTATACTACAATCACTTTGTAGTTATAGACACCATTGGGTCGATTATCAAAGATATTGTACAACAATGATGGCACATACTTGACTTCACACAGTGCCTCGCATGGGTGGGGGAGACAGCAGTGTGCCTCTTGATGGTGTGGCAGATAAATAATCAAGGGGTAACATCATAATAGGTGATGTGATGAGGATGGTGGTGACGAGCATAGCCCCACTGATGGCTTTCTCATTCACACCATGCCCTGTCAAGACAGCACCTTACTTCCTGGCCGTTGATAATAATAATAGAGTTGTAGTCAGTGGTGGTGACCAACAAGTAGATATTGTTGATAACAATGGTACTTCGTATACTCACAATCAAACCAACAATCAATGGTCAGGAAGTTCAATACTGCAGAGGTGTATGCTGTGACAGATCAGGCATATACATTGCAATGCACAATGATGATGATAACACTGGTCATATTCACCATTATGATGATAATGGTACATTCATCTCATGTATAGCACAGGGTCTGTATCACCCCATGGGAATCACATTCACTGCAGATGGGCATCAGCTGGTAGCAGCAGACTGGTACTCAGTGAAGATATATCACATAATGTGATGTAATCCAACATGCTGCTGACTGGCAATCTCCCTTGTCATCATCATAATGGTGAAATGTCCTCGTCAAGATATGTTACCCAAACATGTAATGTAGAATCTTGAGTATCAATGTCTCTATAAAATTAATCTTGTATCATTTATTATTAATGTTTGACATGACAAGAGATACAGAGCATATACAATTCATTGACAATGGAAATCTTCACTCAGGAAATTATTGCTGTTTGATGAAAACAAAATTACCAGTAAAATATCGGTGATACATCTTGTAAAAGAAAATATTTCACAAGACAAATGTCCAAGAAGCATGGTTTATCTAAGTACCTAAATGAATTAATGACAGGTCCTGCCATCAATTCATTTCATAACTATCACTGTAAACATGGCTCTGATTTAATTTGTAATTTTTGCATATTCTGATTACTTTTTTACAAGGAAAATAGTTATTTTCAGATAAAAAAAATTGCCATGAATCACTGGTGAAAAAATATATGGGTGATGCATCTTTAAGAGGAGTTCTCCTCATTTTGCTTTTGGCATTGTCTGTTGATTTGTAAATGTTACTCTTTAATTATTCATATGTCAATATCTTGTCAATTCTTTCTTTGTTTTCACTGATGGTCACCCATTGTTTGCCAATCACCAGTTGACAAAAACTATAATTGTGACACAGCAAAGCAAAGGTCTATACCTCTTTTCCCCTCTGGATCCACCCTTGTACAGAGTTGCATAATGGAAAGGTTATATTCTACACCTGAGCTGCACCTTATACAAGTCTAGTTTTCTTCCTCTTACCTTTTGTTGGAGCATCCTGAGCTGATCTCTCTTGGTTGAGGATGTTTCTTGCTGAGACTGTTTCTTGTTGACCTCTGATCAGGTCAATTAGAAGGGTTGTCATGCTGTCAACCTGGAGGGAAATAAAAATGAATATTAGTACATTCTTGATACACTGTTTGTAAAATGTCATCATGTGCATGAATACTAAATGACAATCAAGAATTGCATATAAACAATTGACCAGTCAATGTTTCATTTGGAAACAAGTTGTGAAATCTCATTCAGTTTCTAACCAAAGGACTGTAGGTTTCTATGAAATCATTTCTGTCCCATTCCAGACAGAAATTATCTTCAGAACACACGACTCTTAATCTCAAAAATGAGCAACTAATTCAACATAATAATTTAAGAAATTACAAAAGAGGAGCTTCAATTGTCTTGGTTTAAATTTACTTTTCAACAATGTATATGTTGAACATATATGATTATTGTACACTTTTAAAAATAAGTATTCATAATTAGCTTTATACATTATATTGAACACTTTTACAAATGATAATCTTCATCAATTGTGTAATAAGCTTAACTGTATATATTGCAATGAACAAACTGTTTTGAGGTTTTCCTGTCCCAAGCCCCAATAACTTCCAATGGCTGATCCAGGGGTATGGGGGCCTTGGGATAAAGCCCTCCCTGCTTTGGGTATTCTGTTATCTAATTATGTTGGTTGATATAAATACTAAGTACTGTACATTATCTATATACATGTATGAGAATGATTCCATGTGGATCCAGTCTCTTGTAGAGTCTTCAATGAGGATAATGACCTTCATCATTCCTTAACTTGAGACCTACTTGACATCTCTTAATTTGTAAGGTATTTTGTTATCTAATTATACCTTGTAGAAGTTGGTTGATATAAATACTAAGCACTGTACATTATCTATATATATGAGCATGATTCCATGTGGATCCAGTCTCTTGTAGAGTGTTCAATGAGGATAATGACCTTCATCATTCCTTAACTTGAGACCTACTTGACATCTCTTAATTTGTAAGGTATTTTGTTATTTAATTATACCTTGTTAATGTTGGTTGATATAAATACTGGCACTGTACATTATCAATGAGGATGATTCCATTTGGATCCATACAGTCTCTTCTAGAGTCTTCAATGACTCTACAAGATGAAGGTTATCACCTGATAACTTTCACCATACTTTCATCAACTAAAACCTACCTAAAGTGTTTTAGATGGTGAGTTTCATTTTGTATTCTTTTATCTCATCATTTTATTTGATCAAATAATTGATCAAATCAACATTAGTAATAACTAGATTATCAAATGAACAAATTATTACATTCAAACTTAATTGGTGTAAGTTGGTCCAAGTATCAAGCATCCTGGGAAATTATATTTGTTTCAAGTGTTTTCATCTTTGAACCCAGTGGAAATTGTTATTTTGGTCAATCGTATTCTTTTTCTGATAGTTTTCATTTCCATACATCAATGAAATAACTCAAATCTATAGTCTATGTGTCTTTGATAATTAATTTTCAACATAAATATTGCACATGTTGTTTTCTTCAAATTCCCTCCTTTAATTTAGGAGCATAATCTACAGACTATTATTAAGTTTTTACTGTTGATTTAATTCAATTTGCATTTAATTGACATTTATTAGATCAGATTGTAATTAATTTGATTCTTTGTCTCCAATCAGGTTTATCAAAACAATATTATAACAAGTCAAATCATTGTTTGTTCCCACAATCTCCCTCCTCAGTTGAGTGATGTCAATAAATCAAATCTCTTAACTTATAATTTTTACTTACATGTATGTTTCATTATTATTGTAGTTCACATCCTTGTTGCTTTCTTCATCAAAATAAACTGATATTGTTGCAATTATTTCTATATTATGGGATGAAAAGGAACCAAATTGTGAGGTTAATCAAATGTTAGAATTATTTGCCAACTGAAGAATGAAGTAGTTTTATTGTAAATGTGAATCCAAATACATAGGTCCTGTATTTGGTATGTTCCTGATGACCCAGTTCTTACTAAGAATCTGCTGTAAGTCATTTGACTATCATACCCTTATCAGCTAATTGATCTTCAAGTATCAGTCTGTCAAGTATAAAACAATACACTGTACATCTATGTGTTACTTATTGCATACATGTAGGACCATTTTAAACTGTGTGAGATAAAACTCAATTCTAAATTTATGTCAAAGGAAATAGTTAAAGAAGTTTACATAGTGCATTATTTCTGTATAACTAAAACTATACATAACATCAACTTATTAACAAATGTTCAATTCTTTAGTTAAGAAATTAATATTCATCTCAAGAAACTAGAAGTCATATCTTTGCAATGGGTATATGAAAGGCCCATAGGCCGAAGGAGGTTTTTTTTTTTTTAGGGCATGTGAAATATGTTTCCAACTGTGCATACATGTATAGGAAATGTTTTGCAAAATTTTTGAATTTTTTTCCTCAAACGAATCATTCTCAAAGGCAAAACAACAACAAACACAATGTTTGTCTCTGTCTGATTCATTCCAATAAGTCAGTGATTCAAATAATATTATATACAAATATTTCTGACAGTTAAATTCTTAATTAAAAATTAAAGAATTGAAACTATTTGTACAAATTCAATATCTGGAATGTTCATTTTAGATTAAAGTACATTTTATATCCACATAAATCTGAATGTACATCTTGCTGGTGGGGTACATATCTGTCATGCGATGTAAAAAGTAATGTAGTTCCTTCCTCCCCAAACTTTTTTGTTTCACCCTGGTCCCCACTTTTCACTATGTTCTGATGTCCCTATGGTCAGGACTGAGGACTTGCATCATAGATTAACCATCATCTGTTCCTGTACTTCATCATACTGGCTTCATCAGCTGTATGGAGTATCATCTAGGAGTCATGCTTAAGGAGTGACTGGGTACAATGACATCATGCAGTGGGTACTGCAGGGGTGACTGGGTACAATGACATCATGCAGTGGGTACTGCAGGGGTGACCGGGTACAATGACATCATGCAGTGGGTACTGCAGGGGTGACTGGGTACAATGACATCATGCAGTGGGTACTGCAGGGGTGACCGGGTACAATGACATCATGCAGTGGGTACTGCAGGGGTGACTGGGTACAATGACATCATGCAGTGGGTACTGCAGGGGTGACTGGGTACAATGACATCATGAAGTGGGTACTGCAGGGGTGACCGGTGCACATCATGCAGTGGGTACTGCAGGGGTGACTGGGTACAATGACATCATGCAGTGGGTACTGCAGGGGTGACATCATTGGGTCTAGGCTCCCTCAGGCAGCGTTAATACAAGAGCTCTTTCTGTGGAAATAATAAGTTTGGATGTTTGTGCATCAGAAAAATGGTTCTATGTGCAATAGGTCTCTCCATCCTTACAAATTTTAATAGCAAAAATTCTAGGGTTGGTTGGAAAACACAATTTTTACTTTGTATTATTTTGTTTATAGGTATCAGTTGCACATTAAATAAATCTTTAGGCCTTTTCACACGAGGGAAATAAGCAGGGGGTCCATGGTCCTAAGAACACAACGTTGTCAAATACACTTCGTGTGAAATGTACTCTGCTCTGCACATAAACACAGGTCCTTAGTCTTTTCCTGACCACGGTCGAGACCAGCAACAAAAAAAACACCGTTGTTAAAAGTTCCCCATGATAGGCGTGTGAATGAACAAACCTAGCACAGACCAAGGACCATTGTTTCATGGCCGAGGCTACCACGCATGCGCCGGCGGCATGAAGAAAATTTCCCAGGATGCCTTTAATCAAAGATTAAAACAGTTAATGAGTGTGTCATTCCATTTCCCCATACGTCTTTTCCACACTTTGTGGTTATGGGCCAGACCATCCAGCTTTTTTGGACTTCAGTGGAGCCTACCACCGTAATCAGCTGGATGGTCTCGTCGACGTCCATGTCTCCGCTTTTTTTTTTTTTTCTTGATGAAGTTTTGGAATTTGCTCAAAAGTACGATTCTATAATAGTTTTTAGCCATGTTTTGCACTGAGCTGTGAGTGGTAGAGAGAGAGAGAGGACATAACAATAACATACAATACAATAAGCGGGAAAATGAATGGTAATCAATACATGCAATAGCGATTCCACGCTAGCTGTGCGGATACCAGTTAACTGCACTATAAACAATGTTGACCTTTGGCGCCCAAAAGGCGAAGCTATATGACCACGGGCGTTGGTTTTCTTCGCCGTGTGAAAGGTCGTATCCGAGTTTGATAGCGTCCGTGGTCAATACAACTGGCGCCGAGACCAAGGACCTTAGTTTTGCGTTTGTCGTGAGCAAAGGGCTTTCTGCAGGGTAATTTTTAAAGTTTATCCAGATGTTCAGAACAAATTGATATTCCCTTTGACAAAAACATTCCAAAATGAGGAAAAGGTTTTCAGTATTTTGAAAAGAGCCGCTTAGAATTTGACTTTCATTAGTTGAAAGCTTATGTCCATTCCAGTAATAATGTGAGTGAATGAATGAAAGGTGTAGGTATTGGTCAGTATACACTAAATATCATTAACCATTCTATACGGTGTTCAACCTAATGACCATTCTTTAATATCATTAACCATTCTATAGCACTGTGTTCAACCCAATGACCATTCTTTAATATCATTAACCATTCTATAGCACTGTGTTCAACCTAATGACCATTCTTAGATATCATTAACCATTCTATAGCACTGTGTTCAACCTAATGACCATTCTTTAATATCATTAACCATTCTATAGCACTGTGTTCAACCTAATGACCATTCTTGAATATCATTAACCATTCCTATAGCACTGTGTTCAACCTAATGACCATTCTTTAATATCATTAACCATTCTATAGCACTGTGTTCAATCTAATGACCATTCTTGAATATCATTAACCATTCTATAGCACTGTGTTCAACCTAATGACCATTCTTTAATATCATTAACCATTCTATAGCACTGTGTTCAACCTAATGACCATTCTATAATATCATTAACCATTCTATAGCAGTGTTCAACCTAATGACCATTCTTGAATATCGTAACCATTCTATAGCACTGTGTTCAACCTAATGACCATTCTTTAATATCATTAACCATTCTATAGCACTGTGTTCAACCTAATGACCATTCTTGAATATCATTAACCATTCTATAGCACTGTGTTCAACCTAATGACCATTCTTTAATATCATTAACCATTCTATAGCACTGTGTTCAACCTAATGACCATTCTTGAATATCATTAACCATTCTATAGCACTGTGTTCAACCTAATGACCATTCTTTAATATCATTAACCATTCTATAGCACTGTGTTCAACCTAATGACCATTCTTGAATATCATTAACCATTCTATAGCACTGTGTTCAACCCTGACCATTCTTTAATATCATTAACCATTCTATAGCACTGTGTTCAACCTAATGACCATTCTTGAATATCATTAACCATTCTATAGCACTGTGTTCAACCTAATGACCATTCTTGAATATCATTAACCATTCTATAGCACTGTGTTCAACCTAATGACCATTCTTTAATATCATTAACCATTCTATAGCACTGTGTTCAACCTAATGACCATTCTTTAATGGTTTGAAACCCAACTATGCAAAACTTTCTACTGTAATATAAACAACAAACTTGTTATACCTGTCACAGAGAAACCTTCTTACCCTAATAATAATAATAATAATAATAATAATAATAATAATAGTAATGTGGACTTATATAGTGCTCGTATCCACCAAACTGGTGCTCAAGGCGCATTATATTATTACCCCTGCTCATCAGGCTCATAAATCATTCCTGAAACCATCTCAGCTCCCTGGGGAGTATACAGCGCAATTGCTGCCATTACAGCGCATACAGGGCTAATCAAACACAATAACCAACTCTGCCCTCACAGGTACCCATTTACCCCCTGGTGAGAGAAGCAATTATGGTAAAGTGTCTTGCTCAAGGACACAAGCACCATGGTCACTGGTTATGAATAATTAGTGATTTTTAACTTTGTATATGAATATGTATAAGTTGGGCCAGTGCCATAACCAACAATACCATGGTTGACTGACATAGTATAATTAAATAACAATAGCTTTAAAGCACACAGTACTGGTTAGAAATTCCTGAGTTGGAACCCTCATAGGTTTAATTTGTATATCAATGAGGTAAGTTTGGGTTTGAATAGAGTCAAAGGTGAAGGTTGAAAGATTGAATGAGAAGATGTAAATGAGATGTAGATGTAAAGGGTGGAAAAGGTTGTAGGTTTTGAGGAATGTGAAGGAGTTGTCTCCTGGACCTCAATCTATGAGGACTGTCTTACACTCTGCTCTGCAGCAATATTTTGTTTTATACAAATCCGAGTATTTCAGGCTCTTGATGTATTTATATAGCAAGCATTCAGGCTTGTTAGTTGTTGCTGAATACCAACATTTTTATCAGAGTGCTTTCCAAGGCAAGTTTTGACGGTCTTACCAACTTTTGGTGAGACGGGAGACACGTTGGAAGATTGACCATCAACCGTATTAAACCCATTGGTTTTGATAATATATTTGAATAAAATATAAGTTATAACCATGATGTTCTTCACTTGATATTTCACTTGATATTTAACCTTCAAGAAAATTATTTACACGGAAGAAGATTGATTAGTGATTTGTCACTAGGTGATTGTTAGTAACTTTTACTTTGGCCAACTTTTCCGATGTGATGATGCCAGTGGGCGCTATATTTTGAAGATGTGAGGGCAGCGGCCATTTATTAATCTCCACTAGGTACCTGTGTGTGAACCACCACATAATACGACCATACATGTACAAGCAATCATTTTTTAACTGGTTAGTGGTTGTAAAAAAAAATCCAAGAAACCCTTAAAAAGTGGTGGTCGGATACGACATTCTTTCCGAATTTTTTGCAACCATTAACAAGTTAAAAAATGATTCTATCGATTTTTGGGGGTACAGAAAGCGAAAGCTGTCTTTAAAATCCACTTTTATGGTTTTCGGACTTTATTTCCCTTTAAAAAATCCTCTCCTTCAGAAAATATGCATACGTACAATGACCGTGTTGGTCACTTATGGGGGAGTTGAAAAGATCAGACTGACATGACTGAAGAAGTCACCGTATACCAAAAATGCCTGAATTTTCATGAAATAAATATCCTGGAATAATTTGAAGTATATGTCCATCATCATCCATATGTTCTCCACCTTACTTGGTAGGTGATTACATTGTAGTTATATAATGGGTAAGAATGTCGTATCTGGCTGTCACACTATTTTTCATTAAATATAACCAATAATGTAATCTTGCCACCTGCACTGGTGGGTGGAGAACATGATGATGATGATGGAACATACTCTTCAAATTATTCCAAGAGATATTTATTCATGAAAAAATCAGTACTGTCATTTTAACGATGACTTCCTCAGTCATCGGTCTGATCTGTAAATAACTCCACAATTAGTGACCAACGGTCATTAATACATGCGTAAGTAACAACTATAATAGGATCCTTCTATTTTCGAAGGGAGGATTTTTTAGCGAAATCAAGTCCGAAAACAATCATAACAGGATGGTTTAAAATAGTTTTCGCTTCTGTACCCTAAAAAAATCGATAAATAATTTTACTGGTTATAAGTGGTTTGCAGAAAAAATCCAAAAAAAGCCCTTAAAAAGTAGCGGCGGATCGACATTCTTTCCAAGTTTATTTCTTGAACAATAATCCCTCCTTCGAAAAGAGCCGATATTTAAAAAAATCACCAACAGACAGAGCCTATGTAGATGTAAACCATTATAATATAAATATACATCCAAAATTAATAAAACAAAACAAAATGCAAATATTCGAGTGACATTAATAAAACATTGATACATGTATTTACTGTTTGCTGCTGCATAAATTAGCACTGTTCATCTTAAACTAGGACACCGATTCCATGCTCCTATTGGAAAGTCTGCTCTTATCATGATTATAATTCCTTTAACAAGTTAGAGAAACAAATATTAGTAGAAATTCAATATCTGGAATTTTCATTTTAGACTGAAGTACATTTACTTACTTAAATCTATATGTACATGTATATATGTCTCAGTGAATTGGTGACACATCACAAACCCCAATATATGGTCAATATCAACATTTGAGAATGAAATAAATCATATTTGATCATGTTTATTGTAATAATAAAATGATCTATGATTATATTGAGCATAGTTCTATAGCTCCCATAGAGTAAGAGTCAATGATGTAAGGGTGTAGAGCAATGGGTTAAAATGGGACTATGAATTTTATCTTTTTCCCTATGAGGATTGACCAGAAACTTATAACAATGCAACTGGATTTAGTAACTCCTGACCAATGAGACCTGACAATGCTGGGCAGTGGTCAGAGCTTTCTCAGACATTCAAGGAATCAGTATCACTGTGTCTGAGTGTTTCAACAAGGGCTTTTTATTTACAGAGAGTCACCTATCAGTCATGAATAGTGCAGTTATCAGCAGTGGTAAAGTCAGAGAGAAGTTAGTATTTGTATTGTATTAACAAGTGTGGTATAATCATATAGCAAGGACCTTACTCTATGGTATAATCTGTGGGATACTATATCCTGTAGATTATACTCGCACTTCTAACACAAGCAGGATACAATATTATATACAACATCATGACACAGCTGAACTTTCACAATGAAGTTCAATATGCATACGTCATTGAGTCAAACAATTTTTGCTACATGTATTCACTTGTACTGTTACATACCAGCCAGGTAGACCTATGACCTAATGACTTTGTCACATGCTCTACAGGAACTAAAACTTTGTTTGTCAGAAAAGCACCATTTTGTTTGGGATCCGCCCTAAAGTTTCATGTGTTATCATTTGCTCTGTGCGAAGAAGTAAAAATTGACTTCATTTTGTTGTTCAACGGCTTGAATAAAACAAAGTAAAACCACTGTAAAAAGCTAACATTTGTCATGTTTGTTTAGATGTTTGGAGTCAGCTTCTATGGACAGTGAATATAGTGATTAATTTTTGTTCATCTACTCAGATTGAGTTTTACCATGGTACTTCCACAAGGTTGTGAGATCACAAAATCCTGTAATGAATGTTGAACTCAGTTTAGAAATTCTAATTCAGTGTATGATGTATTATAAGACATTGTCTTCTTGTTGAAACATATCTATATGATACAAGTTAAATGATAGTTTAGGAAAATCAATCACAATACACAGGAGATTAAGATGTATCACTATGTTTTATCGGCAATTTCCAAAATTGTGTGTGTGTTCTAAACATTGATAATTTTCCTTGAGAAATAAAATGCTTTAAAATTGGAAGTGGAATTTAAAAAAAGTTGTCTATGGAGTCTTAGTATAGCAGAAAAAGCATTTTGGCCAAATGTAATTTATGAAGGGGACTGTAACATCCAATTAATTGTTCGGTAGGTATATATTACCCAAAATCAAATCAGGTTTCCTTACACAAGTAAAATATCCAATGCATAATTGCTAATAATTATGTCAAAATATGCAAATAAACACTAATTGATTGCATCTTTAAACTAGGAACGTTGGAAAAATTTTTTTAAATTTTGGAAGAAAATAAGTTTTTATATGAGATATTTATTTAATATTGGATTTGTTGTTGGTTCTAAAGTTTAAGAAATTAAACTAAGACATCAACAATTCTTGTATATATACCAATGATGTGTGAAACCTTCTAATAAGTAATGATTTGAGGATGTAACTTTTCTAATTTCTCTTGAGTTCTGTCAATATATATTTAACTGGATTTTATTTTAGATGTCTCGTTTAAAGGGTTCCCATAACTTTGGGCGACACAATTTGGTGAAATCTCCCTTATTTTGTCAGCTTGAGTACACAATACATCTGTAATGTAACCTTTAATAGATAACCAAAGCAAAGGGCTAAATTGTTGGTATGGAGGATAAGCACCTCCAGGAAATGCTTTTCTTTTGGAATTGAAGTTTTTTTTTCATGAGAGGCGAGAAATAATTTAATACTGCAGTAAATACTATTAAACAAATCACCAACTTTTAAAAACTTTTGACAAACTTATTGTTGCATTTCCTGATGTGAGCCTGATGACATTGAGTCTGCTTTACATTTTCATTTCATACATCATTTATAAACAGGAAATATAGAAATATGACTCTTCTAATCCAACATTGGGTTCAGCTCAAAGAAAATCATGGGATCATATTGAGTGCAGTATTTGCAAAAGAGGCGTACAGACAACCCAAAAATGCTGGACTGTGTCCACAACCTGTGAAAACATGTTTGGGTGAATACCACACTACCAAATACAAGGATGCATCATGATTCCTTGTCCTTTGTGTCCGTAGAGAGAACACAACTTCCTGTGATGGAGTGTTCAGCCTGGGAATAACTTCTATCTAATGGGCGGGTCTTGCTGGGGAGATCACATTGCAAGCAGAAGTTGGTCAAGCTCATCCAGAGCAACACTGGCCCACCTTACCTGAATTATGCAATGAGGGAAATGGGGGCCTACGCATCGCTCTCTGGACTGCCATGCCCAAGGTGTCTGTACAGAAACTGCTACAAAATACCACCCAGAATATGTTCCTGCATGGTCCTTCCCTTACTCATTGCTACTTGGAGGACTTTATTCGAGGGAAAGTAGCAATAAAGAGACAAAACAAAAAGCGATCGTCCAGAATGCCAAACCCATGAGGGTGAGGTGACATAGTTCTATGTGTAACATGTGACAAGATGATTTACTCAAGCTTGCACTTTGTCCTAGACCACTGTAAACCACAACATTGAGTACATTGATTACAAACCAATATCATCCACATATAAACAGTCATTGGCTCAATTTCTTTACTCTCCTTGAAGGAGTTCTCAAGGAACTTGAACAATCTCTAACAACTTCACTCAACAATGAAAGACAAACTCGGCATTACAGTTGGAAAGAACCATGGCAGGAGGTAGAAGAACAGAGCTGATGAGGGATCTGGGGCTGAGGGTAACAGCTCAAGAGAGTCGCATCATTGATGAAATCAAAAACTACTCCACAAAGATCGTAACAACAAAATTGGATGAATGTAGCAGAGCAGAACAGTGAGTGCAATCTGCAACAACAAATACAGCATTCACTGGAGACCGCAAAAGATGTCACCAATAATTCATCAGATCACTAGCTTCGCCACCTCTATCCCACTATCAGCAAGGAATGAAATTTCTCAACAGTCAAAGTATTCCCAAAATTGATCCAGAATTTTGTCATCTAGAGAGATTCCAAGAGAAGTCAGAGGGTTGGTGATATCAATCTTGGCAAAAGGTGGGCTACCACGGAACCCAGAAGTGGGAGCCTGTATTGGTGAATTTGGTTCAGGAATTTGATGTGTAGTGTAAGCTCGATTGCTGCTGTCAACCTGGTGATGAGAATTGCAGTGATGGCAGACTGTGGTGTGAGAGAGTGGTAATCGCCTGCCAGCAAGCACCAAAGGACATCGAGAAAAGAATCATTCCAATACATGGAAGTAAGTTTTCTTATGAACACATTATACCATTCAATAGCATATAGTGCTTAGATACAGTGCATGCTGTATAAACAAGATTTTCATCCAAACTATAAAAGATTTCCACATGTATAAAAGAATATTTTATGTAACGAGCGAACAACAGTGATAAAAGAAACAACAGCCCCCAGAAACAAGACAATACCCCTGTGGGATTACAACGTGTGAAACTTCAAGAGATATTCCTAAACTAACATTCTTTAACCCTTCTATAACTGCAAGAGTCAAAATCAGTCAAAATGTTGATATACTTGCCAAAGTGATTATCTAAACTGTCAAACCTTAAATGGTAAAAGTACATTTGTTACAGGTCAAAATGGAGTCAACCGTTTTTGACTGGTAAAACATTGTCTGGTATTGTTCAGGGTGGTCAAAATGACTGTAAAAACAGTCAAAATGCCCCTGTGTACACATTTGGGTTAACCAGTTAAAACGGTCAGTAGACTGATTTTGATCTCTCTAAGCTTACTTCTACCATTCAAAAGTACAAGCTATAGTAGGAGGGTTAACAAAGAGCTTATCATTTATACATCGGTCCATGCGGCTTTCAGTCAATTTGCAAAGAACACACTGCTGTTTAAGTATAATACTAAATACAACACGATCAAATTGGGTTCAATAAACATGGCATGGGTAGCAAGCATCAAGGGGTTTGTTGTGTTTTCCATGCTAGTCAGTCATCTATTAGTAACATCGATCCATACTTTTCTCCTTAAATTTCATCTTTAATTTTGGGAAATTATTTAATGGATTTAACTTCAGTTTATTGGCAATGAAGACCCATAGACCAGAATTATCACCAGATTGTGTCTGTTTTCCAGCCAGAACTTTGTGGAATGCTTTCCAAGAATTCCAAAGTGAATTTCCTGGCAATTTCCTGCAACCATAAAAAGCCATATGACGAGACCTTGGGTGTGCTTTGCTAACTTAAAGCAAACTCATTTGGAGCACACATTTTTTCAAAGTTGCCGAATAAATAACTGCACTTACACTTGCCAGATTCGTGTGACACTTAATGATGTTGTTCAATATGCAAATAAACAACTCGTTGACATGTACCCTATCATTGATGAACCCGAGATGAGTCATGGCATCTGATTCAGTTTAAAAAGTTGCCTCTGAATCAAAGCAAACAACTTATTGACATACCTATGGGCATTGATAGGACCCGAGATGGATCACTGGCATCAGCCAGTATAAAGTTACTCTAGAATAAGTAAGTAACGCTCATTGACATACCCTGCATTGCATTGACAGACCAAATGATCATAGCATCAGACCAATTTAAAGTTACTCAGATAAACCAAGCAAACAGCACTCATTGACACTTACCCTATGAATTGATAGGACCGAGATGATCATGACGCGTGACCAGTAAAAGTTACTCTGAGATAAAAGCAAAACACTTATTGACCTTACCCTATGTAGATTGACAGACCAAAATGATCATGGCATTTGATTCCAGTATAAAGTTACTCTGAATAAAAAGTAAACAACTCATTGACCTTACCCTATGTAATTGACAGACCAAAATGATCTCTTGGCAAATCGACCAGTTTAAAGTTACTCTGAATAAAAGTAAACAACTCATTGACATACCCTATGATGAGAGCCAAATAGTCTTGGCATCTGACCAGTTTAAAGTTACTCTGAATAAAGTAAACAATTCATTGACATACCCTATGCCATTGATAGACCGAATGATCATGGCATCCTGACCAGTTTTAAAGTTACTCTAAAGAATAAAAAGTAAGAAGCTTACAGAGTACACATATATCATATATGGTTCAGAGAAAATAGCCTTTTTAAAGGTTTACTGAAATAGAAATATTCTATGTGTGAGATTGATAACATTTTTATTTCTCCAAATATATTTTCAATCACAGAAAATTGTTATTTTTTGTCCACTGAGGTTATCAAAACTTTAAAACACATGATGTTACATATGTTGTAAATACACATGTGGTTAACATGGCGATGTGTTAACCAAGTGTCACTGAAAGCTTATTGAAGCATCTTCAAAACGAGAGTATATTTCAAAGGTATATATTCAGCGGACTGACCATGAGAACACAAATCCGATGCACCGGCTTAAACACGGCTCAAACCATGGCACTCCACAATTTAGTCTGTTTTATTTTTCTGAAAACATGAGATTGGCTGGAAACAAATAGTAAATAATAAATAACAGTTCAAAGGTTCAAAGTGAATATGACTGGCTATGTGAATCCCTTTGTACATATATAGGCCGATTCATGTCAAAATATATGAAATATCTTATTTAATGTTCAACTCATAAACATAACACACTGCTTTTTTGTTATTATATCACTGT
Source organism: Zoroaster sp. YZ-2022 (assembly GCA_029582265.1). NCBI lineage: Eukaryota > Metazoa > Echinodermata > Asteroidea > Forcipulatida > Zoroasteridae > Zoroaster > Zoroaster sp. YZ-2022. Next base: position 27,333,352 of record CM055831.1, read on the forward strand.
GCTGTGTTATCTCTATTATTATTTTTTCAAGATCCATATGACATTACCTTCTTTACAATCAATTAGTGGTTGTCGTAGACTGTAACCAAGTCATCAAGATCGCTTCTTCTTCAATGATGGCACACTTGCCTTTGACTTCCACACAGTGCCTCTCATAGTGAGTGGGGAAGACAGACGTAGTGGACCTATCCAAAGTAGTCAGTAAATAATAAGGGCCCAACTTGTCATAATGGGTGATGTGAAGAGGGATGGTGGTGGTGAGCACAGCCCACTGAGTAGCTCGCTCATTCACACTATGTACCTGTCAAAGACAAGCACCTTGCTTCCACAACCATTGATAATAATAATAGAGTGTATGTCAGTGGTTTTTGACCAACATGCGGACGTTATTGATATGGTGGTACTTCATTACTCACAATCAAACCAACAATCAATGGTCAGGAAGTTCAATACTACTTGATGGTGTATGCTGTGACAGATCCAGAGCATATACATTTGCGAAAAGTGCACATTAGAGATAATCTTACTGGTCCATATCTTCACCATTATGATGATGAAGTGGATTCCATCCACATGTATAGCTCAAAGGGTCTGCTTATTACAGGCCCAGGGGAATCACATTCACTGCAGATGCCGGCATCAGCTGGTACAGACTTTACACTCAGTGAAGATATCTCATAATGTCTTGGTAATCAATCATACTGCTGACTGGCAAATCTCCCTTGTCATCATAATGGTGAAATGTCCTCTTCAAAGATATATTTACCCAAACATGTAATGTCTAGAATCTTGAGTATCAATGTCACTCTATAAGAATTAATCTTGTATCGTACATTTATTATTGTTAATGTATTTGACATGACAAGAGATACGAAACATGCCACAATTCATTGACATGAAATCTTCACTCCAGGAAATTATTGCTGTTTGATGATGAGAAACAAAAATTGCCAGTAAAATATCGGTGATTGATACATCTTGTAACATAAAGAATATATTCACAAGACAAATATGTCCAAGAAGCATGGTTTATCTAAGTACCTAATACTGAGATTAATGACGGGTCCTGCCAGTCAATTAATTTCCTTAACTTTATCACTGTAAACATGGCTCTGAATTTAATTCAAGAATTTTTGCATATTTTGGATAACTTTTTTTTTTACAAGAATAGAAAATTATTTTCAGATAAAAAAAATTTTGCCACGAATCACTGGTGAAAAAATGTATGGGTGATGCTGCATCTTTAAGAGGAGTTCTCCTCATTTTGCTTTTGACATTGTCCTATTTGATTTGTAAATGTTACTCTTTAATTATTCCATATGTATTATATGTCAATACTTTCTTGTTTGTTTCACTGATAGCCACCATTGCTATTTACCAATCAACAGTTGACAAAAACTTCAATGGTGTGACATAGCAAAAAAAGGTCTATACCCTCTCTTTTTCCACCCTCCTGGATCCACCCTTATTAACAGAGAGTTGCATAATGGAAAGGTTATATTCTACACCTAAACTGCTTTGCCTTAACACAAGTCTAGTTTTATTCCTCTTACCCACTTTTGTTGCGAGCATGTCTAGAGCTGATCTCTCTCTGGTTGAGGGAGTGTTTTCTTGCTGAGACTGTTTCTTGTTGACCTCTGATCAGGTCAATTAGAAGGGGTTGTCATACCTGTCAACCTGGAGGAAATAAAAATGAATGATACATTCTTGATACACTTTTTTGTAAAATGTCATCAATATGTGCATGAATACTAAATGACATCAAGGGTACATATAAAACAATTGAAGCAGTCAATGTTTCATTTAGGCTCAAGTTGTGAAATCTCCCTTCAGTTTTTTTTACCAAAGCTTTTCTTATAGGTTTCTGTGAAATCATTTCTGTCCCATTCCAGACAGAAATTATCTTCCAGAACACACAATGACAAAATCTCAAATATGAGGCAACTAATTCAACACTTCTAATTTAAGGGGAAATTACAAAGAGGAGATTCAATTGTCTTGAGTTTAGTTTACTTTTCAAACATACTCTGTAGATTATTGTACTTTTCTATTAAAATATAAGTATTCATAATTAAGCTTTATACATTATATTTGATTACACGTTTACAAATGATAATCTTCATCAATTATGTGTACAAAGCTTAATTATTGTATATATGTTACAATGAACAAACTGTTTTGAGGGTTTCCTGTTTCCCAAGCCCCAATAACTTTCCAATAGCAAGATCTAGGAGGTGCTTGGGGGCCTTGGGGGATGAATCCCCTCTTTTCACACTTTGGAGTGTTGTGTTATTTAATAATATCCTGTAAAAGTTGGGTTGATATATAATACCTAAGCTTTTCTGTACATTATCAATGGAGGATGATTCCATTTTGGATCCATACAGTCTCTTGTGAAAGAGTCTTTCAATAGACTCTACAAAGATGAGAATCATTATCCTGAATGCTTCACCCATACTTTCATGTAAAACCTCTCTAAAGTGTTTTTTGATACAGTGAGGTTTCATTTGTATTCTTTTATCTCATTAGCTTTTGTTTGATCCAAATAATTTGGTCAAATCACAATTGGTAATAACTGAGATTATCAAATGAGACAAATTATTACATTAAAAACTTAATTGGTGTAAGACCATTGGTACAAGTATCAAAGCATCCTATGGGAAATGATGTTGTTTGAAGTGTTTTCATCTTTGAGAGACCCAGTGGAAATTGTTATTTTGATAAATCATATTATTTTCTGTTAGTTCATTTCTCATTCATCAATGAGAATAACTCAAATCTATAGTCTATGTGTATATTTTGATAATTAATTTTCAACACTAAATATCTGTCTTGCAGATCTTGTTTTCTTCAACTAAATTTCCCTCCTTTATTTAGGATACAAATTGTACAAATTAATTTGATTTTTTCTGTCAATCAGGTTTATCAAAACTATTATAACAAGTCAATTCTTTGTTTGTTCCCACAATCTCCACCTCCTCAAATTGAGTGATCATGTAAATCAAATCGTCGTCTTAACTTATAATGTTGCCACATTTTTACATGTATCATCATTATTGTAGTTCACATCCTTGTTCTTTCTTCATCAAAATAAACTGGACATCATAGTTATTTCTATATGGGATAAAAAAGTAGCAAATTTATGAGGATTAATCCAAATATGTTAGAATTATGTTGCCAACTGAAGAATGAAGTAAGCTTTACTGTAACCAATGTGAATCAAAATACATAGGTCCTGTATTTGAAGTATATTCTGATGACTCGGTTCTTACTAGAGAATCACTGTAGAAGTCGTTTTGAACTATGCCATTATCAAGCTAATTTGATCTTCAAGTATCAGTCTCAAGTATAAAAACAATACACTGTGCATCCTATGTATGTTACTTATTGCATACATGTAGGACCATTTAAACTGTGAATCATTCTTCAAGGCAATAAACAACAACAAACACAATGTTTTGTCTCTGTCACAGGATTCATTGTCAATAGTGAGTGATTTCAAATAATATTATATAAATCTTTCTGACGGTTAAATTCTTTAAAATTAAAAAAAAATTAAGGAAGGTGGAAACTATTTCTACAAATTCAATATCTGGAATATTCATTTTAGATTAAAGTACATTTTATATCCACTAAATCTGAATGTACATCTTTGCTGATCGAGGTACATATCTAACATGCTGATGCTAACAAAAGTAATGTAGTTTCCCTTCCTCACCCAAACTTTTTTTTGTTCACACTGAATTCCCCACCGCGCACTGTGTTCTGATGTCCCTGTGGTTAGGACTGAGGACTTGTCATAGATGAACCATCATCTGTTCCTGTACTTCATCATGCCTGGCTTCATCAGCTGTGTGGAGTGTCATCTAGGAGTCATGCTCAAGGGAGAGACTGGGTACAATGACATCATGTAGCCCGGGTACTGCAGGGGGGACACAAAATTTCTACCAATGACATCATGCGACTTACTGCAGCAGGGTGACTGGAGTACAATGACGCATCATGCAGATGGGTACTGCACAGGGGGTGACTGGGTACAATGACATCATGCAGTGGGTACTGCAGGGGTTACTGGGTACAATGACATCATGCAGTGGGTACTGCAGGGGTGACTATGGAGTGCAATGACGTCATGCAGTGGGTACTGCAAGGGAGTGACTAGGTACAATGACATCATGCAGTGGCGAAATTGCGGGGTGACATCAATGGGTCTATAGATCCCTCAGGCAGCGATTAACACAAGAGCTCTTTCTGTGGAAATAATCCAGTTTAGATGTTTGACTGCATCAGAAAAATGGTTCTATATGTACGCAAAGTAGGTCTCTCGATGCCTTTACAAATTTTGACCAAAAAATTCTGGGTTGGTTGGAAAACACAATTTTACTTTGTATTATTTATATTTATGTCAATTGCACATGAAATAAATCTCTTTCTGCAGAATTTTTTAAATGTTTGTCAGATCGATGTTCAGAACAAATTGATATTCCCTTTGACATAAAAACATTCCAAAAAATGAGCGGGAAAGGGTTTTCAATATTTTGAAAAGGAGCAGCTTAGAATTTGACACTTTCATTAGTTGGTTAAGCTTAGTCCATTCAAGTGAATAATGTGAGTGAATCATGAATGAAGAAAGGTGGAGGTATTAGTCAGTACACTAAATATCATTAACCATTCTATAACTTTTGTGTTCAACCTAATGACCGATTCTTTTAATATACATTAACCATTCTATAGCACTGTATTAAACTTAAGACCATTCTTTAATATCATTAACCATTTTACTATAGCACTGTGTTCAACCTAATGACCCATTCTTTATTATCATTAACCATTCTATAGCTGCTGTGTGTGTTCAACCTAATGACCATTCTTTAATCTCATTAACCATTCTATAGCACTGTGTTCAACCTAATTACCATTCTTAGAATATATCATTAACCACATTTCCTATGGCACTGTGTTCAACCCTAATGACCATTCTTTAATATCATTAACCATTCTGCCCTATAGCACTGTGTTCCCTTCTATTGCGACCCATTCTTTAATATCATTAACCATTCTATAGCATAATGTTTCATTCCTAATGACCATTCTTTAATATGTTAACCATTCTATAGCACTGTGTTCAACCTAGCCAGACCATTCTTTAATATCGTGCCATTCTATAAGCACTGTATTCAACCTAATGACCATTCTTGAATATCCCGTTAACCATTCTACTAGCACTGTATGTGTTCCAACCTAATGACCATTCTTTAATATCATTATACATTCTATATAGCTGTGTTCAACCTAATTGACCATTCTTTAATATGTTAACCATTCCTATAGCACTTATGTTCAACCTAATATTGTTCTTGAATATTCAGCTTCTGAACCATGTAACTCTATAATATGTTCAAACCCTAATGACCATTCTTTAATATCATTAACCATTCTATAGCACTTGTGTTCAACCCTAATGACCATTCTTTGTGCTATCATTAACCATTCCTATAGCACTGTGTTCAACCCTAATGACCATTCTTGAATATCATTAACCAATTTCTATAGCGCTGTGTTCAACCTAATGACCATTCTTTGTATCATTAACCATTCTATAGCACTGTAATTTCTTCAACCTAACCTGACCATTCTGTAATATCATTAAACCGTTCTACAGCACTGTGTTTCAACCTAATGACCAATTTCTATAATATAACTAACCATTTCTAGAGCACTGTAATATTTGGCAACCTGACCAGCCATTTCTTGAATATCATTAACCATTCTATAAGCACTGTATTCAACCTAATCAGCCATTCTTTAATATCATTAAGCCATTCTATAGCTATTCAAACCATGACCATTCTTTAATATCTCATTATACCATTCTACTGCACTGTGTTCAACCCTAATTGACCATTCTTTAATATCATTAACCATTCTATAGCACTGTGTTCAACCTAATGACCATTCTTTAATATCATTAACCATTCTATAGCACTGTGTTCAACCTAATGACCATTCTTTAATATCATTAACCATTCTATAGCACTTGTATTTCAACCTAATGACCATTCTTTAATATCATTAACCATTCCTATGGCACTGTGGTTCCAACCTATTATTATGACCATTCTTTTAATGTCATTAACCACGTTTCTATAGTACTGTATTCAACCTAATGACCATTCTTTAATATCATTAACCATTTCTATAGCATGTGTTCAACCCTAATGACCATTCTTTAATATCATTATACCATTCTGCATAGCACTTAACGTGTTCAACCTAATTGTGGCCATTCAAGCACAATATCATTAACCATTCTATATAGCACCAAATGTTCCCAACCTAATGACCATTCTTTAATATCCATGTAACCGTTCTATAGCTTTCTGTGTTCAACCTAATGACCCATTCTTTAATATATTATACCGTTCATAGCACTGTGTTCAACCTATTTGTCCATTCTTTAATATCATTAACCATTCTATGGCACAATAGTAATTTCAATTCAACCTAATGGCCATTCTTTTAATATCACATTAACCATTCTATGGCAGCACTGTGTGTTCAACAGCTAATGACCGTTCTTTAATGGTTTTTGAAACCCAACTATGCAAAACTTTCTACTGTGGATAAACAACAAACTTTGTCACAGAGAAACCTTCTTACCTAATAATAATAATAATAATAATAATAATGTAATAATGTGTGTGTACGGACTTATATGGCGCGCGTATCCACGCAAACTGGTGTCAAGGCACATTATATTATTACCCCCTGTCATCAGGCTCTCATAAATTCATTCACTGAAACTCTCTCAGCTCCCTGGGGAGTATACAAGCTCAATTGCTGCCATTACGAAGCGCATACAAACTAATCAAACACAATAACCAACTCTGCCTCTCACAGGTGCCATTTACCCTGGGTGAGAGAAGCAATTATGTAAAGTGTCTTGCTCAAGGACACAAGCTTTCATGATTGCGCATGGTTATGAATAATTAGTGATTTTAACTTTGTATATGAATAATGTATAAGTTGAATGGCCCAGTGCCATAACCAACAATACCATGGTTAACTGACATGCCGTATAATTAATATAACAATAGCTTTAAAGCACACAGTACTGACTGGTTTAGAAATTCCTGGGTTGGAACCCCCATAGGTTTTAATTTGTATATCAATATGAGGTAAGTTTTGGGTTTGAAATAGGTCAAGGTGAAGGGTTGAATTGAATGAGAAGATGTAAATGAAGGATGTAGATGTAAAGGGTGGAAAAAAGGGTTGTAGGTTTTGAGGGAATGTGAAGGGGTTTGTCTCCTGGATACCTCAATCTATGAGGACTGTCTCTTACACTCTAACTCTGCTGCAAGCAATATTTTGTTTTATACAAATCCAGTATTTCAGGCTCTTGATGTCTTCATTTATACATTAACATTGGCTTGTTGAGTTGGTACTGAATACCAACATTTTTTGTCAGTGCTTTCAAGTGAAGAGTTTTGCGGTCTTTACCAACTTTTGGATGCAGAAAGTGGAGATAAGTCGGAAGATTGACCATCAACCAAGTAAGTTAAACCCATTGGTTTTTGATAATATATTTGAATAAAGTATAGAGTTATAACCATGATGTTCTTGATATTTCGCTTGATATTTAACCTTCAAAAGAAAATTATTTACGAGAAGAGATTGATTGGTGATTTTGTCACTAGGTGAGTTGTAGTAACTTTTTACTTACTGTGCGGGACGTGCTCAAGTTCGCCTCAGCCCTTGTGTTCCCTCAGCCTATGTTCCCTCAGCCCTATGAACCCCTCATCCCAAAATAGACCCTATGTTCCCTCAGCCTATGTGTTCCTCTTCATCCCAAAATAGACCATAGGGTCTATTTTGGGATAGTATAGGAACTATAAATTGAGGCTATAAGAGGCTCTGGTGGAATTTAAAAAATGTTGAGCATTTGAGGAGACACAGAGGCTGAGAGGCCTGGGCTTCGAACATATAAACATGAGCCTTTGGCCAGCTTGTCCGTTAATAGTGATGCCAGGGGCTATATTTTACAGACGATGTGAGGGCAGGCCATTAATCTCACTGGGTACCTGTTTATTGGCGAACCACCACCTAATACGACCGCCATGTTACCGGCAATCATTTTTTAACACAGTTTGGTGGTTGTAAAAAAATTCCGAAACCCTTAAAAAGTGGTGATGTCGGATGCAGGCATTCTTTCCAATTTTGCAACCATTAACAAGTTAAAAATAGTGGTCTATCTATCGATTTGGGGTGAAAGCGAAAGCTAGCTTTATAAATCCACACTTTTTATGGTTTTCGGACTTTATTTCCTTTAAAAATCCTCTCCTTCAAGAAAATATGCATGTTAGCCGTATTGGTCACTTGTGGGAGTTGACCGAAGATCAAGACTGACATGACTGAAGAAGTCACGTATACGTAAAAATGCCTGAATTTTCATGAAATAAATATCCCTGGAATAATTTAGAAGCATATGTCATCATCATCCATATATGTTCTCCACCTTACTGAGTAGGTGGTTATTAGTTGTAGTTATATGAACGAAAAAATTGGTGGATTTGGATCGACATTCTTCCCTGAACATTTGCATAATGGGACCAAAAAAAGGGGTCACATTACCTTGTTGTAGGCATGACCAGTAAGGGGTGTTGTTACCTGCTGTCTAAGATTGTGTGTTATAATGTAATTTATAAGAATCTTGAGGTTTATAAGTACTGTGGAAAGTTGGGATATACCTCAAACTTTTCGATTGTATATTTTGTTCATTTAGAGAGAGAGTTTTAAAACCTAAAGAGAGTTTTTTGGAAGGGTTTGAGGAATTGGTGGAATCTTGATGTAGTAGATTCAAGCTGTGTACTATTTTGAGGCGCCTTTGTGGGACACTTATATGTCTTAAGTGATAATATTTAATAACTTTTGTCTTGGTGACTCATCCTATTGTATACTTTTGTCTTATTGATATATATAATACTACTGTTGTCTTGATGACATTCCTTATACTGTTGTCTTGGTGATAACCTATAATGCTTTGTCGGTGACATCCTATTATACTTTGTCTTGAGTGATATCCTATAATGCTGTTGTCTGTTCAAGCGTTTCATGTACTGTTGTCTTGTTGACATTCATATACTGTTGTCTGTGACATGACCTATAATACTTTGCCTTGGGGCACTGAATGAATAGATCAAATAATTAATTTTTTTTAAATATGTCGAGGCTCTTTTGGAAGGAGGGATTATTGTCTAAGAAATAGAACTTTCCTATAGAAGTATTACTGTTTGCAAACTGAAGTTGAAATGTCAACTCAGTGATTCTTAATCCTCAGAGACACACTAAAAATTGAACATACTTACCTTCAAGTATCACCCAGAAACTTTATTGCAAAAACTGGAACATTTGCATCCAGAAGCACAGAGTGCAACAATGGTGCATCTCAACTATTAAAGAAACATTTAATGGGAAGAGGTATAGCATTGTAGTAATGTATGAACTACAAAATGACAGAATTATTATATATGAAAGCCTAACTTTAAATGTAAAGTTGGTAATTATACAAAATTTACATATTGAAATATCAAATTATATATTTATATGAACAAAATAGGAAGAACATTTACTCCAATGTTTTTCTGTAAAAATTGGGAATGTGTTTTTGTTTTTTATATACACCTTTCTCAAGACTTGGACTCCATATTGAGACTTAAAACTGGTTGATTCAAGTACATCTTGGTTAAAAGAGGAAAGCATCCTTGCAGCAGTGATACAACATTACTGAGGATGGTCTTAAACAACCCATAGATGATCCACGTCTCAACCAATCAAGTCCTAAACCTAATTCTAAACTGCCTCTGGAACCAATTATGAATTTTCCAATTTTCAGGCCAGCTAAACCCAAATCTAACTAAAACAGTCTCTTCTTCCCTGAAGCTAAGTTAATAATTTATGACCTTCTCCCACCATCACTCCTCCAACGATTCCCTATAATCCCAGCCATTTCAAATGAATACTCCCCAGTATCATTGTCCTGGAGTCATGACTTCAGCATTGTTCCTTAAAATTACAAACTACTTCTGACAGTTTGTTCACCAATTAAAGGGACTATTTATCATCCACGATCAATAGGGCATGGAATCAGGTGCTTGAGTTTTATATTAACTCAGTGACTGTGAATAATACTCCACACGTGATAAGGTCATATTACAATTCAATTGGTTTTATTAAAATGATTTGAACTTATAGCCATGGGTAAAGCCAAACCGCAAAAGCAACACATACATAAAAGAGATATACAGAATAGTCAAGACCAAAACCACAGTAAAAGCCAAACCACAAAATAACACATACATATAAGGGAGATATACAGATGAGTCAAGACAAAAACCCACAGTAAACCCAAACCTGCACAAACAACAGATACATAAAGGGAGATATATGCAGATGGTCAAGACAAAACCACAGTGAAACCAAAACCACAAAACACACAGATACATAAAGAGATATGCAGATAAAAAAAAAACAACACAGTAAAACCAAACACTGACAAACAACAATTTACATAAAAGGAGATATGCGAGATGGTCAAGAACCAAAAAACCACAGTAAAACCAAAGCCGCAAAACAACACATACATAAAGGAGATATGCACGAAAGTCAGTCAGACAAAAACCACGGAAATACAGCAAACCACAAAACAACAGATACATAAAGGAGGAATGTGCAAGACGGTCCAAGACAAAACACCAGGGTAAAACCAAACCACAAAGCAACGAGATGCTTATGTATCATGTTGTTTTGTCAATTTTTAATTCTTCTGAACTAGATCAAGACAAAAACCACAAGTAAACCAAACCACAAAACAAACACATGCATAAAGGAGATATACAGACAGTCAAGACAAAAAACCACTCTAGTTGCGTTGCAGCAAATAGGCTGTTCGGGCTGTGATGGGCTGCTGCTGGGCTTTGGAGAGGTCCTTGCGGACATGGTGCGGACTCAGCAGCACTCTATTCTGTAGGGACTCAAAGAGAGGAAACTGTCCGAGTCACTGAGGGCACTTCGAGGAGCCGCTTTAACGACTGACTAATGAAGGGGTGGATGAGGGGTGAGGGTGAGCTCATCCAGGCCAATCTCCAGCTCAAGCGCCCAGGCAGTCTCCTGACATCAAGGAATGCTTTCTCCTCTATGCTGTTGGATGGTTGCCTTCACCTGCAAAGACAAATAATAAAATCCTTAAAGTAAAATAGATACAACAATATGAATGCAAAAATGATTTACAAATTGAATTGCTCATCAAATTAATAAGATTGGAAAAAGTAGAATAAGTTGTATACTTACCGCCTGGAAAGGGCTCAGGGCGGTGTGCAGTGGACCGTCTTCAAGCCGAACGATTGGAGATGATCACTCCTCCCCTCTCAGTCAGGTCTGGAGGCACCATCACCGCTCTTCTTCTTGTCAAGGCGTGTGTGGGTGTCTACACACAATGACGGAACCAGACCTTGAGGTGTCGGCTGTCTTCTACTCTGGCATCAGAATGGGCCTGAATGCTTCCCAGATCTTGTCCTTCTTGTCCTTACATGCCTGAAAATCTGTCATCTTGTTGTTCCACAGCACTGGGGTTGTCAGGATGGAACTCCAACATCAACTCCTCTCCTGGCGATGCTGAGTGTTGCAAGAGGAGTTCTTGTTGGCCCTCTTCTTCTTCTTCCCTTGTCCATCAGCCCAGGCGGGAGGAGGTGGCAGCAACTGACACAGCTGAGGCAACCCGATGATTCAGGAGGCGGTCCAAAGAGGAGTTGGGGACCTTGATAAGCTCAGGGAACATCTGGCTCCATCATCAGCCAGGTGTATCAGGTATATCAACAGGTGGATCAACAGGGTTTGGATGAGGATGATGATGGGGAGTGATTACTGGGGTCTTGCCTTTGCGCCATCGGCCCCCGGGGCCCGGCGATGATTACTTCTTGGGAAGGCATGATGCAGAGAGAGATGTAGAGAGATGTTAAAGAGAGAAGGATGTTGATAGCCACGTCTACTGCAATAATGCAGCAATGTGGAAAAGGCGCGCCGATTATATGAGCACTTTGTCACGTGATAGGTAAAGCGGATAGGCGGTTACGCTGAGCGCAGCGCCAGTTCATCGCTACTCATACGCTAGCTTCATACGCGAAACGCTGGCCACGCTCACGCTGGTCTCGCTGTTCATCACCGCTGGTCATACGCGGACATTTGCTGACATTCCGGCTGTCCATCTTCGCTGTCAATCGCAGCTTGCCATCGCTACTCATACGCTACTCATACGCATACTCACTAGGTTCAATGCGAAAGGTAAGTATCGCACAATTCTGCCTGTATTTTCAAGGGCTTCTTGTGCGTATGAAAAGTGCTGTATTATGTAATTTTTCATACACCCAGCTCTTACGATTTCTCTCATACGCAACAGTGTGACAGGGCCATTAAGGAGATATGCAGACAGTCAAGACAAAAACCACGGTAAAGACCAAACCACAAAACAACACATACATAAAGAGATCGAGATATGCAGACAGTTAGAGACAAAAACCACAGTAAAACCAATTAACCACAAACGACGACACATACACTTAAAGGGGGATATGCAGATAGTCAAGACAAAAACCACAGTAAACCAAACCACAAAACAACACATACATAAAGGAGATATGCAGATAGTCAAGACAAAAAACCACATGCAAAACCAAACCACAAAACAACACATACATAAAGGAGATATGCAGATGAGTCAAGACCAAAAGCCACAGTAAGAAACCAAACCACAAAACAACACATACATAAAGGAGATATGCAGATAGTCAAGACAAAAACCACAGTAAAAACCAAACCACAAAACAACACATACATAAAGGAGATTTGCAGATAGTCAAGACAAAAACCACCAGTAAAACCAAACCACAAAACAACACATACATAAAGAGAGATATGCAGATAGATCAAGACAAAACCACAGTAAAACCAAACCACAAAACAACACAGCCACATAAATGAAAGATATGCAGATAGTCGAGACAAAAACCACAGTAAAAACAAACCACAAAACAACACATACATAAAAGGAGATATTGCAGATAGTCCAGACAAAAACCAGCAGTAAAACCAGACAAATCAACACACCAACAGACAGAGACTACAATGTATGTACACATGTAAACCATTATAATACAAATACACATCCCAAAATTAATAAGAAAAGAATTCTACAAACATTCCGAGAGTGACATTAATTAATAACACATTGATACATGTATTTACCATTTGCTGCTGCATAAATTAAGCCACTAATGTTTCCAGTCTTACTGTGTTCATCTTAAACCTAGGACACCGATTCCCTCCCTGGAAA
>CM055831.1:27347235-27419644 GCA_029582265.1 Zoroaster sp. YZ-2022
AAATTTTTGTAAATTTTGGTCTTTGTTTCCTCAATTATGATCTGTAAACTCAAACACTTTTGTACACATAGCGCTCCATGGGTTTTGGTGATCTTTTCTAAATTTGATTTGCATAAAACAACCTTATTTTATTTCCCCTATCAATGGAAAAGATCCGATTTTGCTCTTTCCAACCATTGTAGCTTGGGTATGGAGGATGAACATGGACAAACTACAGCTTTATAACAAATGGCCTTTGTGCTCAGGCTTGGTGTTTTTGTGTAGCTTGGTCGACTAAAGATTTGCCTATGGTAAGGAAAGGGGGTTAAATGGTTGTGTAAGTTCATTTGAAATTACCAGCTACATCTGTGTTTCTGGATGCAAAATGTTTGGTTTTCAACAAAGTTTTTATATTTTACAACAAAATCAGGAGGCATTTGATAGGAATAAAGAGTGACATATATTTTAGGATAAATATCCACGGGGTTGTGGCCACTTGAGCAATTAAGGACATTACCTACTGGTTCTTTATCCTGTGGCCGTGACTAATCAGTCTTTATCCTGTGATCAACACATGCATTGATTTTGAATCCATTATTGTATTTTGTATTTCTAAATTTTATTAGCTGTATTGAATTGTCATGTTTTGAGTTCGAGGCAGTTTTCAACAGGTTTGCATGGAATCTGTGTCCTGGTTTAAGTTCTTTGATGACTGAAATTACTGCATATTTATGCAGCAGCAATGGTAGGCCTAATATGACCTTATCGTGTACATGGTATTATTTTCCATTCAATAGAGTAAATCCAAGCTGTGATCTGATTCCATGCCCTGTTGATCGTTACAATACTGCCCCCTTTAAACTAGGGAAGTGTGGGGTCATGAAAAGTTTGTGTGATTATATTAATATTCTAACTTGATCTCATGGTCATGAACATGTTGTCTCTTATTGGCAGATCTTGCTGTCAAATTTTTCTGAGCAATCTTCTGGGTCATTCTGGATTTGGGTAGTCAGAATAACGTAACTATTCTTACTGTATGCTGCCTCTTTCTGTCAACAATGACCATACGATAACATGGATGATGTTGTAGCTCGTTGTACAGGATGTGTCAACATTCAGGGATCTTGGTAAAACTTATTGGTAATTTTTCTGTAACGATGCCTTGATGAGTAAGCTACTTCTTTATTCAGATTGTCAAATAATTTAATATTTGATTAACCTCCACAATTTTGGGTTACTTTTCATCCATATATATGAAATAATTGGGTGAAATATCAGTTTTATTTTGATGAAAGCAACAAAGGATGTGAACTGCAATAATAATGAACATACATATGATAAAATTACTCAGTTTAAAGAAGTTTGATTTATTGACATCACTCAACTGAGGAGGAGATTGTAGAGACAAACAAAGCTGACTTGTTATAAATTGTTTTGATGACTGGTTGGAATTAATTAAATTTATTTACAATCTGATCTAAGAAGGTTAGACAATTGAAAATTTAATTAATCAACAGTAAAACTTAATAATAGTCAATAAAATAGAGTCTCTAGATTATGCTCTAAATTAAGGGAAATTTGGAAGAAACAAAATCTACAATGTTAATGTTTCAAATTAATTAAGCGAGACACAAGATACCAGATTTGAGTTATTTCATTGATGTAAATAACATGGCTATGAAATGGGAATGAGATTGACCAAATAACAATTTCCCCAAAATTAAATCTTATGTGGTTTTGATTATTAAAAGTTAAAAATAGTTGGTTACTATTATTTAAATTTGACCTAGTTACAAAATAACTGAGTGTATATGACTAATTTGAGTTAATTATCAATCTGTCCCAAATGTTTTATTTGGTGCTTGTTTTAAAATATATTCTACTAAACATATTGATGCCTTTTTTCTAATTTGTGGCATGATTACAGAGTTATATACAATTGAACAGTATATTCTATGATTAATACAGGTTGTTAGTGGACCTACACTTAATAATACTTATCCTGGGGTTTCCCTTCAGATGTAGTTCGAGACCAGTTTTATCTTCTAGTCTAAGGTAGTAATTGTCTTAATAACATCACCAGGGGTTGTTCTTCAGATGTGGATTTAGAACCGACATCACTAGTCTGAAGTGTGGTAATGCTTAATAACATCACCAAGGGGGTTGCATTTCAGATGCTGGTTTGGGCCCAGGACACATATCCACTGATCTGGTGGTGGTGTAATAGCATCACCAGGGGACCATGTTAGGTTATAGTTTAAGAACCAGGACCACATCCTAGTCTGAGGTATGTTAATGCCTTATGCTTATCACCAAGGGGTTCATATTTGGATGTAGTTTGAGAGCCGGACACACCATCTTAGTCTGAGGTATGTGGTAATGCCTTAATAACATCACCAGGGGTTCACATCCTTCAGATGTAGTTTAAAATTGGAAACATCACTAGTCTAGGTATAATACCTTAATAATAACATCCTGGGGGTTCACATCCTTGTAGTTTAAGGGCCAGGACACATATCATTAGTCAGGGTATGGTAATGCCTTAATAACATCACCAGGGGGTTCACATCCTTCAGATGTGGTTTGAAACCGGAACATATCATTAATCTGAGTGTAGTATTTGTAATAACATCACAGGGTTCACATCCTTCAGATGTATGCTTTAAGAACCCAGGACACATATCACTAATAAATCTGGAGGTATCATTGTAATGCCTTAATAACATCACCCAGGGTTCACATCCTTCAGATGTGAAGCCGGTTTTAAGAACCCAGGACACGTATCACTGGTACGTTGATGGTATGGTAATGCCCAATAATATCACCAGGGGGTTTCCTCCTTCAGATGTAGTTTAAGAACCCAGACACTTCACTAAGTACTGAGGTATGGTAATGCCTTAATAACTGTATCAATGGGGGTTCACATCCTTCAGATGTAGTTTAAGAACCAGGACACGTATCACTAGTCTGAGGTATGGTAATGTCTTAATAGCATCACCAGGGGTTCACATCCTTCAGATGTAGTTTAAGAACCCAGGACACATATCACTAGTCTGAGGTATGGCCATAATACCTTAATAACATCACCAGGGGTTTCATATCCAGCTTCAGGATGTATAGTTTAAGAACCCAGGACACATATCACTAGTCTAAGGGTATGCGTAATGTCTTAATAACATCACCAGGGGTTCACATCCTTCAGATGTAGTTTAAGAACCCAGGACACGTATCACTAGTCTGAGGTATGGTAATGCCTTAATAACATCACCAGGGGTTCATATCCTTCAGATCCCATCCTTTAAGAACTTAGGACACATATCATGAATGTTTCATCCAGGCTCGCGACAATAGTTCGATTGATCTCGAATATTCGCAACATGAATGTTGTGTCACCGTATCAGATTCATGGATTTTGAACTATTCAATTAATCGGGCTTGCACGAATACCTGCAACTATTCGCGAATAATGACCATTCATAACTTCCCGGTTGTGAACTGTTTGCCAACTATTCGTGACGAGGCACTGCTGGGAGTGGTAAGCTTTGTAGTATTTGCGAATAGTATTCGCGAGTAATGCCTATGAGGAAGCCGACATGGCTGGCTGGCTGGGTGTGACTGCAGCGATTGTTACCTGCAATAATGTATTGCCTTTGCACTGCATAACTTGCAGTCGTGAACCGTTTGCTAACTATTCGTGACTACTATTCGCGAATACTATTCGCGAGTAAGGCTGCCAATTACACCATTTTGTCTAGGCACTGCTGGTAGTGGTAAGCTTTGTAGTATTCGCGAATAGTACTTGCAGGTAATGCCTTTGAGGAAGCCGACGTGGCTGGCTGGCTGGCTGGCTGGCTGGCTGGCTATGACTACAGCAACTGTTACCTGTGCTGAAGGCTGATAACATCAAATGAATGCTGCGTAATATGAGTCTTGCCAGTTCAGTTCGTGGTTTGGCTGATGTTTAAAACACTTGAGAGTAAATGTAATATGTTGTATTGTGTATGAAGAAGAATAAATCACTTTGCCAACATGTTTAGAAGAAATACCTATCTACTGCTTATTTTATGATGGGAATTATTAATGCTAGCTTCCTACTTAGGTGATTAGTACTTGTGAATTAATCAGTATAGTGCCTGGGAAAATGCAACAGAGGGTTATCCCCACATATAAACTAGCATATCGGCCTGATACGCAAAGATTTTTGGCCAATACGCTGCCAAAATTGCGAGCACATTTTTTCTACCCGATACGCTCTGATCTTTTAGTATCTTTATTGTTCGTAGTGAAATGAGTGGTCCAGGGAATAATAAGTTATAATCCATATTTCATGTACACTCCTCCATCGAACACGCTGTTAACATGTCAGCGTGTTTTGAATGCAGTATGCAGGCGCCAAATAGCGATTCGCTGATTTCCTTTCCCAAACCCAATAGACAGATGCTTCTTTTCCAAAGACACACAGCAGTGAAACCATAGTGAAACATCGATCCCCAAAATCATGAATATGCAACATAATGAACATAATTATTCATGATCGAACAGCCAATGAGAAATATAATAAAAATAGCAACTATGCAAATCTATCCAATCACGACACGATGAACATTATGCGTGATACTGGGATCCTGAATTACAACCCTTTTGTACAATAATGCATGAATAACAGTCTGCAGCTCAAAGCATGCAATTAAAAAAATACATTTAGTATTGTACAGTACAAAATCAGTTCAGGGGCATGGGCACCACGTGATTCGAAAGATTGGCCCCTACATGAGCATAAACACTGCTTACATTGGTGATTTTTTGTTTCGTCTGAAGGACTGATTGATTTGAAATAATAGGGATGACCAATAACAACTTGATCGCATTCATTTTATTATGTTTAGGTGGCCTTGCCTCTGTCGATATGGGATGAACATGCGCGTGGATTGTGCTGGAAGATTCCCACGCTGCCAAAGCAAAATTTTCACTTACAAGTTCTATTATTTCGAGTACAATTTTGCAAGAAATAAAGAGGAAACAATAACAGGCATTCAAGACCTCAATGTATGTATTTGTCTGTTGTCTGAAGGTTACAAGTAGGCAAAAAATTACTTCCAAAGCACATGTTTTTGTATTTATAAACCGCGTGAAAAATTTTGCCAACTATTCGCGAATAGTCGAATATTTGCGAATAGTTGCCGCACGATTAATCGAATAGTAAATTTCACTATTCGCCCAGGCCTAGTTTCATCACAATAGGTGATGAAGTTTTGGAGAAAACAACTTTCTAAGAAAACAATGTTTTGTAAATTCTACATTACAAGGGCCCTTGTTTTTCAAAGATGTAGAAAACACTTCAAACAACATCATTTTCCCAGGATGGCGTATCAGCCCAACTTTACACCAATTAAGTTTTAATGTAATAATTTGTTCATTTGATAATCTAGTTATTAATAATGCTGATTTGATCAATTATTTGATCAAATAAAATGATGAGATAAAGAATACAAAATGAAACCCTTCCATCTAAAAACACTTTTGTAGGTTTTAGTTGATGAAAGTGATGGTGAAAGTTATCAGGTGATAACCTTCATCTTGTAGAGAGTCATTGAAGACTCTACAAGAGGCTGCATGGATCCAAATGTGGAATCATCCTCATTGATAATTGCCAGTGCTTAGTATTTATATCAACCAACTTCTACAATTATAATTAGATAACAAAATACCTTACAAATTAAGAGATGTCAAGTAGGTCTCGTTAAGTGAGATGATGAAAGGTCATTACCCTCATTGAAGACTCTACAAGAGACTGGATCCACATGGAATGGCATGCTATATATATAGATAATGTACAGTGCTTAGTATTTATATCAACCAACTCCTCAAGTGTATAATTACATGACAAAATACCCAAAGCAGGGAGGAGGGGGGTCCCCACAGGCCCCCACACCCCTGGATCTGTGTTATTGAAGTTATTGGGCTTGGGACAGGAAAACCTCAAACAGTTTGTTCATTGTATCATTGTATACAATTAAGCTTATTACACAATTATTATTACACAATTATTACACAATTGGTGAAGATTATCATTTGTAAAAGTGTACAATAATCATAATGTTGAAAGGGTAATTTAAATTTCATTTCATTTCATTCATTCATTTATTCATTTATTATATTATTAACATATTCCAATGTTGACAACAAGAATGTTGTTACAAATAATTACACAATATCAAGAGGTCGTACATAAATGCAAGAGGACAAAATTAGTAACATGAAAAGGGTTTATAAAAGAAAAGCTTGTCAACATTGAGGAAAAGAAGAAGCCAGGGCTTTTTATTCCTTTCCTACCCTACCTCTCCTCCCTTAATTACAACATGACAAAGTTACTTGACAAATACAGAATTTGACTACATTCAACAATAACATTGGCAGGAGATCAGACCAAATAATAAGTCAATTAAATAGCATCATTGAGTAACTTAAATTTAAGTTTTTTTTGTAAACGGTTTATTAGAGAGGCGAGACTGATTAACATCATCAGCTAGACTGTTCCAGAATTTGATTCCTCACATTATTAGGGACTATTTTAAATAAAGAGATACGATTAAAATGTTGATACAAATGTCTTCCTCCAAAAGATGTGATGTCAAGGAAAGCATCAAATGTATACTGAATGGTCGATCTCCTGAAACAAATGACAAATGGACAAGGACAAGAACAATACATGAAATAGTAATTATACATGAAATAAGACCTACAATAATAATATGATATGAGGTGGAGTGACAGATCGTGATACTCCCCAGGAAATTGTAATATAGTATGACATCTAACTAATTGTTTCTATATCTCACCATGCAAAGCCACAAGTTTAATTAAAATAAAACAATATTTACATAAAACTATTCACGTACATCATATTCCCTACTGGAAGAAGCTTAATAAGTCTATATGTAACAGATGTAATGGTACAATGTATAATAGGTTTTACTTTAACAATACAAAAAGCCACTAATAATGGTTGAATAAGCACAGCTTGGGTATGTTTAGTATTTTAAATCACATTAGGTACGTAATGGCCGAAAATAGAAGCTCCTCTTTTGTAATTTTACAAATTATTATGTTGAATTAGTTGCTCATTCTATGATATTAAGAGTCATCAGGTTTCTGAAGGTAATTTCTGTCTGAATGGGACAGAAATGATTGCATAGAAACCTACAGCAAGCTTTTGGTTAGAAACTGTGAATGAGATTTCATAACTTGTTTCCAAAATGAAACATTGTTTATTGGCTGGTCAATTGTTTATATGCAATTCTGATTGTCATTTAGCATCTGGCATGCACATGATGACATTTTACAAACAGTGTATCAAGAATGTACTAATCATTTTATTTCCCTCCAGGTGTTGACAGCTTGACAACCCTCTTCTAATTGACCTGATCAGAGGTCAATAACAAGAAACAGTCCGGCAAGAAACATCCTCAACCCCAAGAGAGATCAGCTCAGGATGCTCCAGCACACAAAAGGTAAGAGGAAGAAAACTAGACTTTGTATAAGGTGCAGCCTAATTGCGTAGAATATAACCTTTCCATTATGCAACTACCTTGTACAAGGGGTGGATCCAGAGGGGAAGAGGGTATAGACCTTTCTTTTGCTACATACGTCCACAATTGTAGTTTTTGTCAACTGGTGATTGGCAAACAATGGGTGGCCATAACAGTGAAAACAAAGAAAGTATTGACAAGATATTAGCATATGAATAATTAAAGAGCAATATTTACAAATCAACAGACAATGTCAGTAAAAGCAAAATGAGGGAACCCTCTTAAAGGTATTTGTATACTTTTTCCACCAGTGATTCCTGGCAACTTCCTTTTAATATGAAAAATAAATAAAAATGTATTTTCCTCATAGAAAGGCAACCAAATACTTAACAATTACAAATGAAATATAACAAATCATCAGAGGCTGTTTTTGAAATGAATTAATAGCTGTATCTCGCTATAAATTCATTTATTAGTTCAGATGTGGTTCTCTTTATTCCAAAGACTCTGGAGAAGTGCTTGGCCAGCTAAATTGGTGAAGGGCAAACATCTAAATCAATTATTCATTTGAGTTGGTTTCTGAAGCAAAGTAAAGACTTCATTGTCAATGAATTGTATGCTCTGTATCTCTTGTCATGTCAAACATTAATAATAAAATGATACAAGATTAATTCTAGAGTGACATTGATACTCAAGATTCTACATTACATGTTTGGGTAATATATCTTGAAGGAGACATTTCACCATTATGATGATGACAAGGAGATTGCCAGTCGGCAGCATGTTGGATTACACCATTATGATTATATCTTCACTGAGTCGGGTTCGCTGCTACCAGCTGATGCCCATCTGCAGGTGAATGTAGTTCCCCATGGGTAGTACAGACCTGAGCCTCATACACATGAGATGAATCTACCATCATCTTCATAATGGTGAATATGTCCCGTGTTATAATACTCGATTGTAATTGCAATGTATATGCCTGATCTGTCACAGCATACACCATTGCAGTATTGAACTTCCGGACCATTGATTGTTGGTTTGATTGTGAGCAATGAAGGCACCATTGCTATCAACAATACCTTACTTGATGTTGGTTTGAACCACTGACTACAACTCTGTTATTATTATCAATGGCCAGGAAGAAAGGTGGTGTCTGGACTGGCATAGTGTGAATGAGCCGCAGCATCAATTGGGGAATGCCTGCTCACCACCATTCTCATCACATCACCTATTATGATGTACCCTTACATTTACTGCCTACACCGGCGAGGGACACTGCTGTCTTCTCTACCTCACTATGAGGCACTGTATGGAAGTCAAAGGCAAGTGTGCCATCATTGTTGTACATCTTGACATTGTTGGTGTCATTCTTACAACCAGTAAGTGATTGTGTATAGCTGCAATGTGCGCGGATCTGGAAAAAAAAAATAATATAGAAATAACACAGCAACAGTGATATACACATGAGCTGAACATTAAATGAAGATATTTCTACATTTTTTGTCATGAAGGTCTATACATGTACAAAGGATTCACAACAGCCAATAATGAGAAGGTCATTGGAAATTGAATAAAATAGATAATTTCACATTAACTCATGGTTATTAATTTAAAGGTTTGCTGAAATACATGTAGAAACTCCTAATATAATTGTTTAATAGCTAGGGCTGTGCGGTATCCGGTATCAAGATACCAGACCGAAACTGTCATTACCCTGTTCCATTTTTTCGGTTCCAATTACCCCCAAAGCGATTTTTTAACATTCGGACATTTGAGTGTTGGAAACAGAAATCTGTGACTCTTGAACAATAGCAATGTTTACACTTTTACATACAATTATCTTTAAATTCAAGAGATTACGCCCAATAAATCCTTTGTAGTATTTTACCAACATTTGCCATATATTGTCAGAGCTGGTTAGAACAAGTGATTGACACAGATATAATAATAATAATAATAATACATAATAATAATAAAAGATTTTTAGCATGCACATATCCTCCTGCTGGGCGCCAAAGTACTGGAAACAAAGAAAAACATGAATACAAACAATAATATAATATACAATGATAGCATAAGGAAAAAAAATAATAATAAAAATAAATAAAAATTATGTACAGATACAATATGTATACCTACAATGCAATTACAAAATATATCATCATCTTTTGAAGAGGAGTTTGACATAAGATGAGTTTTAAGCATCGATTTCAAATCTGGTTATACTATGACAAGATTTGAGTTTGAGTTGGAAGATGATTCCAGAGTCTGGAGTTGCGACACAGAAAAACCTAATTTGATAACCCAGGAAGTCCTTTAGTTCCGCTTGAAGTTTTGGTTTTTTAGGAGTGATATGTTGCTGGGCGCATAATTGCGTGATGGAGTGTAGACTTTAAGGCAGTTCAGAACATAAATAACAGCAATGACATTGACAGAATTATCAATGAATAGGAGTATGTTTGGTATGTAAATTTACTTGAATTCTGTTCCCAAAGATGAAAATGCACCAATGAGCTTTTGACACACTTGTTAACACATATGTGTATTTACAGCATTTTGATAACTCCTGTGTGATGTTCACCCGATGGATGCTACCGTATGTCATGTCAATGACGTGTACAAAATATTCGTTCTTTTTTGGGGAGTGCAAAAAGAACAGCAACAAAATAACAATTTTCTCTGATTGAAATATATTTTGGAGAAACAAAACTCAAATGAGGCGTTGTTGCACATAACATCCAATCTATCAATCTCCCACAAGAATATTTCTATTTCAGTAACCTTTTGAAAAAAGGACATTTTCTCTGAACCAGTTTTTCTCAAAATCAGGAAAGTCCGATGTCAATCTTTGTTTACATCGTGGCACGCGGCATAGCGTGGTGGTTAAAGTGAGGAAAACAACCATTTATCAAGTTACTTTTATGTGTACATTGTACCTGCAACCCGTAATTAATACTTCAGTTTACTGATACATGAACATCTGTCATGATTTTCTCCATCAATATAGGGGACAAATTTGACCATTCAATGGATATTATGACATGGAAAATTACCAGGGAAGTAATTTGTAAAGTTATTTGTGTACTATTTTGTTTTTTTTTATTCAGAGTAACTTTAAACTGGTCAGATGCAGATCATTTGGTCTGTCAATTCATAAGGTATGTCAATAATGAGCGTTTGCTTATTCAGAGTAACTTTAAACTGGTCAGATGCCAAGACTCATTTGGTCTGTCAATTCATAGGGTATGTCAATGAGTTGTTTGCTTTTTATTCAGAGTAACTTTAAACTGGTCAGATGCCATGATACATTTGGTTATTCTGTCAATTCATAGGGTATGTCAATGAGTTGTTTACATGCATGTTCTACTCAACATCATTCAGAAAGTCATGTCGACAATAAACAATGAATGAATTCAGTAAGTGGAGTGTGCAGTTATTTATTGGCAATCTTTTTGAATAATGTGTGCTGTAAATGAGTTTGACCAGTTGTTTGCTAAATGACAAAGTTAACAAAAAATCTCGATCTCAACAAGCTTCTATGGCCCGGTTGAAATCTGTGGAACTTGCCTTTTTGGGATTACTGGAAAGTATTCATTAAAGACACACACTCTGGTGATAATTCAATTCTATGGCTGTCTGCTTGACAATTGAATTTAACCTTAAGCAGAATTTCCCAAATTAATTAAGATGAAGTTGAAGGAGTACATTTATTAATGTTACTAGCAGATGACTGACTATATGAAACACACAATAACTCCTTTATGTTGCTACCAATGCCATGTTTATTGAACTCTCCACTGATGTGTTGCATTTACATACTTAAACTTAGCAGTGTGTTCTTCTCTGCATGAACCATGTACGCATTTTAGACGCTAGTTTGCTTAAAACTCAACAAAAATTGAGAGTCAAATGATATTTTAGTTGGTGTATTATGGATGTTCAATAAATCATAACAATGAATAAAAGTCCTTGTTAAAAGAGTGGTTTAGAATATCTCTTTAAGTTCACTTGCAATCCTGATTAGGTATTGTCTCTGTTTGGGGCTGTTGTTTCTATTTTCACCTGTTATATATATGCCTTTTATAATGCCTGTAATTTATTTCTTTTTTGTTTTAATGGATTTGTAGCTTTGTGAATTTGACGCGTGTAAAATTGTAAAAAAATTAGTTGAAATGAAATGTACCACAATTGTTGAAGTTCAGTTTTCTTACACATGCACTGCACTTTACTACACTACATGCTATTAAAATTCTACAATGTGTACATAAGAAACTTACATGCTTGTCTTGAATGGTTTCTTTTGGATGTCCCTTGGTGCTGCAGATTACCACTCTTATTGTTACCACAGTCTGCCACTGCAATATCATCATACCAGGTTGATAAGCATCAATACCCCAAGCCCAAGCTGAACTGGTTTTCCTGAACCAAATTCACCACACAAGCTCTCCCACTTAAGGTTCCTGCAGCCCACTTTGGGAAGATTGGATATTTCTCCACCAACCCCTCTGACTCTCCTTTGAATCTCAGGATGACAAAGCTTGTAATCAATTTTGGGAAGACTTGACTGCTGAGAAATTTCAAGTCCTGCTGATAGTGGGATAGAGTGCAAGGAAGTCAGGATCTGATGAATTGTTGGTGACATTTCAAAAGCCCCAAGTGAATGCTGTAATTTGTTGTGAGATTACACTCACTGTTTGCTCATATTCATCCAATTTGTTGTTATGATCTTTGTGGAGGTTTTTGATTTCATCAATGATGCGCAATCTCTTGAGCTATGTACCCGGCCCCCTGGATCTCGGCTATCAGCTCTGGTTCTTCACCTCTGCCATGGTTCTTTCAACTGTGATGCCGAAGTTCGCCTTTCATTGTTGAGGCAGTTGCTAGAGATTGTTCAAGTTTCTTGAGAACTCCTTCAAGGGGAGTAAAGAATTGAGCCAATGACTGGCTTATATGGATGAGTTTGGTCATACTCAATGTACTATGTTGTGGTTTACAGTGTTCTAAGACAGTGCAATCTCGCAAATCAACATCTGTCACATGTTACACAGTAGAACCCGTCACTCTCACCTTTATGAATGGGGCATTCTGGATGAAGATTTTGTTTGTCTCTTTATTGTTACCTTCCCCTGAAGAATGTCCCTCCAAAGTAGCACCAGTGTGGTTTGACAATTGCAAATTCTTGGTGTATGTCACTGCAATTTTTGCAGATGTTTCATAGTCGCATAGTTTAGACAGCTTATGTCAGTCACTATTTCCCTCATTGCATAATTCACAGGTAAGCAAATGATCTCTCTCAACAAGACCAATTTTATAGAAGTTGGTCTTGAGGTACTCTGGAACACCCATGGTAGTGGAAGTTGTGTCTCCCGTCGGCAATAACAAAGGACAAGAATCATGACAGCATCCTTATTTGGTAGTGTGGTATTCATTCAAACAGTTTCAGAAGCTGTGGTCACAGTCCAGTATTTTTGGGTTGTCTGTACACCTCTTTGCAAATACTGCACTCAAGATGATCCTTAGTTGTTGATTTTCTCTAGAGCTTTGAACCCAATGTTGGTTTTAGAAGCAGCCTATTTCTATCTTTTGTTAATAAATGATATAAGAAAAAGAAGATTGAGAACAAATCAACGCAAGCTTTCACATGTACACATATCATCCTGACTCTTCCTGACATGTCTAACAATCAATAATTCTCTGAATATAATCCTCTCATCCCTTACAATAATAGCCAGTATTTTCATAAGGTGCACCCTACTCCAATGGTATTTTTGTCTTGCAGTGCATACTCTGTAACCCCTCCTCATCCATCTATCCATCACTGCATAATCTTCTTTTTTACAATTAAGGGGGTCGGCTTCAGAGGTGATAAACAATTAGACACCTCTCAAAATCACACTGGTTGAGGGTTCAGGTCGACATGATCAATTTGCCGACTGAAAAAACACTTCCTTTGGCTATAGTCCTGCATCACTGCAGCATGTATGTAAGGAGCCACAGTTGTACTAGGGTCTATTTCTCTCTGGGTTCTACGACACTCTGTAGGTCCAGCACTCCTGCTTCACTGTACATGTATGAGTCAAGCTTGTACTAGGGTCTCACCTCTCTCTGGATCTTCTAGATACCTGTAGTACTTCTTAGGTTAAATGTTGAAAATAACAATTCTTAAAAATAAATAAAACTTGAAAAATAAAATAATTCAGAAAGATTTTTAATATCGATAAATTCAATCCAGTGAGAGAACTGGTCCAGAAACCCAGAGGAATGTCTTATAAGTGGCACACTTTAATTATACCTTAAAAAGTTATAAACAATAAAAAAAAAGGTATTAAAAAGTATTCTTCCATACATTTTTAAATATTTATGTATAAGTTTCCATATTATTTTTATTTTTTTTAAAAGATAGAGTTCACTGCCTACATTACATTGAAAGCAAGACTTTTGTGGAATAATAAGCTGGTAATGGAAATGTGCAGTTCCTTATATTAAGGTGTGAAATATTGCTTCAAAGCGGTAAAATGTTGATTCCTTAGTACTACAGGAACATGTTTATCAAGCTCTCTGTACATTGACCCTCAATCCTCCAACAGATCATCGCCATGGGCGGGGATTGCACCCATGGTGAGAGGAAAATGGGCAGGGGTGGGACATGGGTGGGGGGATTGACTTCATGGGCAGGGAATTGGGCTTAAAGTTCTTCTGCTGTCCCAACAAGTCTGTCTAACAAGTCGTACCAATGCCTATGGGCGGGCAATGGGAAGGGAGGGTTCTAGTCCCAACAGTCTGTCTCATCAATGCCCATGTATGGGAATGGGGATGGGGGTTCTAGTCCAACAAGTCTGTAATATCAATGCCCACATGGGCGGAGAATGGGATGGTTAATTCATTGAGTCCTAACAAGTTCATCCTATCCAAGATTGTACATCTTCCTCTGTGTAAATGGACTCTAGATGTTTTGGGGTGTGTTATTATGAATGCAAATCCAACTTTTGAGTTTGCAGAATCAGTCCTCCTGAGGAGTCAGGGATAGTCACATACATTTTTGGTTAAATATCAGGCGGGATGTATGGGATCTAATCTAAAAGGAGGACATTTGATATACTGTCATAATATATATGTGTCAGTCATCCAATTCTCCATAAAAAGTGGAGAGGAGCATGTCTACCCTGTCTCACCAATTCATCTATGCCTAAGTTACAACATTGATTATGTTGTGGTCGAACATTCACTTTATGGGTGTGTCCCCCATGTATTTAATCAAGAGATTTCATATTAAACAACCATCCTGTGATATGATTTCAGCTCAGCAGAGTTCAAATCAAGACCAAAGTTTTAAAAACATTCAAGAATTTGTAGAGTTCACTTGGAGCAGAAAGTGACCAAGCAACTTTAATGTGCATGGTTTGTTGTGTTTTCTGAAATCAGAGCCTTCATACTGAACAATTATTGTGATGATTGGTTACCCTTCTACCAACTCATATGGCTTAGCTTTTGATATTAATCAGTCATCATTTTGTAATCAGGTTATTTACCAATGTTGCACCCTTCCCCGTTTAAACCAGTTAAACCAGTTGTCGAACATCTAAATCTTATCCACCGTATCACCGTCAAACCGAACAAATTTGAACAAATGTTAGCTTACCCGCAGTGGTTTGGCCTGTAATAGCTTACCCTCTGATGTAGCCTTGTATTAGTTTAAGAAAGTTGAACACAAATGAAGTAAAATGGTTTTTTGCAGACAGATTACCTGCAATGAGACAGAGCAAACGCAACGCCAGAGCGGATCCCAAACAAAATGGCTTTGACAAACACAGTGTACACGTAGTTCCAGATAGAATACTTGACAAAATTTTGGGTCATAGGTCTCACCTGGTTGATATGTAGTTTCTGATAGGGGCCATCTGCAGTGCAATGTATTAACTTCTGATAGGGTTCTGTACCAAGAGTACTTTTGCGTCGAGGCGATACCTGTAACGGCTATGCACCATTAATTATCTCCCTTTTTTTACCGGGTCTTCATGGGATATGGTCAAGAAATGCAGGCAATTATAATTCTTAACTGCCCTGGAGATAGATGTAACGATTGTTGATGGAAGAATCTCTAAAAATAAAAGATTTCGCGTGACTTTGGGGTCACAAACATCGATTGGCGCGTGTCAGAACACGCCTGAGGCTAGTTTAAATTGCCTCGCACCACTGTGTCATGTCCCGTCGCCTGCTAATTGCGCAAATTCTGACGCGGCAATTGATGATCTGATGCGCAATCGATATTCTGACCCCACCCCAGATCATCGCTCATGTGCATTATTCAGCACTTTAATGTCAAGAAAAGTTTGTACATATATTGGCCATTGCTCTGAGAATCGTGTCAGGAAGAAACTACTTTAGAATATCTTTCCCGCAACAATCGTAGTGTCTCAAAGAGGCGGTTAAGTGAGTTATAATGTTGTCTGCATTTCCTTGACTCATATCCCAGGAACATAAAAAAAGGAGATTATTGTGCAAACATTGTTATACACACAACCAAAAAGTACTCTAGGTCAGGAACACTGTCAGAAGTAGTAATAATTTGTACTGCAGATAGGGTCTTATCAAAAACTAGTTGAAGGATATGTACAGTACACAGTGAACAGCAGTGTACCATAATTGTTTGACTCTACACGTATGCATATTGAACTTCATTTGTGAAAGTTCAATAAAGGCATGATGTTGTATATAATATTGTATCCTGCTTGTGTTGTAAAGTGCTGAGTTTAATCTACTGATAGGTATCCCATAGATTTTTGAGAGTAAGGTCCCTTGGTTATATGATTATACTCATCTTGTTAATACAATACAAATACTAACTCTCTCTCGACTTTTACCACTGCTGATAATAACTATTCATGCACTATTCAGGTGACTGATAGGTCTCTGTAAATAACACAACCAAAGCTCCTTGTTGAAACACTGGGAGACACAGTGAGACTGATTCCTTGAATGTCTGAGAAAAGCTCTGACCACTGCCCAGCATTGTCAGGCTCTCATTGCAGTCAGGAGTTGTTAACCAGTTCAAGCCGCTGGAGGCCGTGGTATACACGCAAAAAATTTTTTGGACAGTGGATCGGAGAGTGTCTAAACACTGCCACACAGTGATTCTCGGGAATATTTGTATAGATTCTCCGGCCCACGGTGGGCAATCCAGCCATAAGACATACGGTGGAAGACGCTGGTCTCCGGTCACGCCTTATGAGCAGCAATCGTTGTTCGTGTTTGTGTGAAAAAAATAAACACGCCTATGGGGGTTCGGGAAAAACTTTTATATCCCCGGTGCAGCCTGGTTAAATCCAGTTGCATTGTTATAAGTTTAATCGGTCAATCATAGGAGTAGTAGTAATAAATTCATTGTCCCATTTAACCCATTGCCCCACAATTCTCACATCATTGACTTTTTACTCTATGGGAGCGTATAGAGACTATTGTTCATTTATAATTCATAGATCATTTATTAAATTACAATAAACATGATCAAATGTGAGTTATTTCATTCTCAGATGTTGATATTGACCAATATTTGGGTTTGTGATGTGTCACCAATTCACTGAGACATATACATATAGATTTAGTGCAAGTAAATGTACTTCAGTCTAAAATGAAAATTCCAGATATTGAATTTCTACTAATATTTCTCTAGTAATCTTTTGTTAAAGGGACAGTATAAGCGCATGATCAGAGCAGATTTTCCAACAGGGCACGGCATGAATCAGTGTCCTTGTTTAAGATGAAACACAGTGACTGGAAAGTTATTGGCTCATTTATGTACAGCAGCAACGTAATATGACCTTATCATGTGGCAGGTATTATGGCAGTCACTGAAAGTTAATCTAAAACTATAGCACTTCTGATTCCATGTCTGTTGACTCGTGACAATACTCAAGCCCTTTTTAAGAATTTAACTGTTATCAGGAAGTATAGTTTGTAACCTTGACCAATTCTGAATTCATCACTCGACAATGATACTGTGGAGTGTTCATTTGAAATTATATATCAATGATGACATTTATTTCAATGTCAACAAACAACAAAAACAATATAATAACACTTTTCCTGAGTGACCATCAGAGCACTGGGTGAAACGTTCGAGTTGTCCCTCCAGTTCTTTTCAGAACAAATTTATACTCAATTTAGAATTTCAAATGTTGTCACCGCAATTAGTCTTACTTAATATATAACACTAACAGCAATGTATCTTTACATTGTACAAAATATAATTTATTTGATTTATGAATAATACATCAATATAGACTTTGTACATGCAGTGAATACATAGAATATGTAAATTGATTTGAAAATAATGTTAACATTATAGGAGTAAGGAAGCAGTGATTGTTGAGGAGTGATGGATAGGTGAGTAGGTTATAAAATATTAATAGCTTCAGGAAAGAGGGATGGAAAAGTAAGGAAGCAGCATTGTTGGAGGAGGGGATGGTGAGAGTAGGTTATACATGTACACTTTGAGAAGAAGGATGACAAATGAAGCTTGAGTGATTGTTGGAGGAGGATGGGTGAGAGTAGGTTATAAAATAAAAATTAGCTTCAGGGAAGAAGGGGATGATAAGTAAGAAGCAGTGATTGTTGGGAGAGGATGAGAGAATAGGTTATAAAATATTAATAGCTTCAGGAAGAAGGATGGAAAGTAAGGAAGCAGTGATTGTTGAGGAGGATGGTGAAAAGGTTATAAATATGTAATAGCTTCAGGAAGAAGGATGATTAAAAGGTAAGGAAGAAGTATTGTTGGAGGAGGATGGTGAGAGTAGAAGTTATAAAATATTAATAGCTTCAGGAAGAAGGGATGGAAAGTAAGGAAGCAGTGATTGTTGGAGGAGGATGGTGAGAGTAGGTTATACAATATTAATAGCCTTCAGGAAGAGGCAAGGATGGAAAGTTGAGGAGAATGGGGAAGCAGTATAGCTCAGGAAGAAGGGGGAGGAAAGTGGTGAGAGGTAGGTTATAACAATATTAAATAGCTTTGGGAAGAAGATGATGGATGCAGTAAAGGGAAGCAGTGATTGTTGGAGG
This sequence comes from Zoroaster sp. YZ-2022, assembly GCA_029582265.1. Lineage (NCBI taxonomy): Eukaryota > Metazoa > Echinodermata > Asteroidea > Forcipulatida > Zoroasteridae > Zoroaster > Zoroaster sp. YZ-2022. Next base: position 27,365,802 of record CM055831.1, read on the forward strand.
AGTGATGGTGAGAGTAGGTTATAAATATATTAATAGCTTCAGGGAAGAAGGGATGGAAAGTAAGGAAGCAGTGATTGTTGGAGGAGGATGGTGAGAGTAGGTTATAAATATTAGTTTTTAGGAAGAAGGGACAAGTGTAAGGAAGCAGATTGTAGGGAGGAGGATGTAGAGAGAAATATAAAGAATATTGTTTGTGGTGATGGAAAGTAAGTGAAGCAGTGATTGTTGGAGGGAGAATGGTGAGAGTAGGTTATAACAATATTAATAGCTTTAGGGAAGAAGGATGGAAAGTAAGGAAGCGAGTGATTGTTGAGAGGAGGATGGTGAGAGTAGGTTATAAAATACAATATGGCTTAGAAGAAGGGATGGAAAGTAGGAAGCAGTGATTGTTGGAGGGAGAATGGTGAGGGGAAGAGTACAATATTAATAGCTTCAGGAAGAAGGGGATGGAAAGTAAGGAAAAGCAGTGATTGTTGGAGGAGGATGGTGAAAGTAGGTTATACAATGTTGAATAGCTTCAGGGAAGAAGGGCATGGAAAGTAAGGAAGTTATGAAATTGTTGGAGGAGGATGGTGAGAGTAGGTTATAAAATATTAATAGTTTAGGAAGAAGGGATGGAAAGTAGGAAGCAGTGATTGTTGGAGGAGGATGGTGAGAGTAGGTTATAAAATATTGGCATAGCTTCAGGAAGAAGGATTTTGACATTGGTTTAGTTTCCCCTGAAAATTGATTTTATAAATGCCACAGAGACAGTTTGGGGACTATAGTTCAAATATTCTGATTGGTTGAGATGTGATCATGGTTGTTTGAAGACCGGTCTTAATGTTGGTATCACTGCTTTACAAGGATGCTTTCTCTCCTTTGAACAAAGATGGGGTTCAATGTGGAGTCAAGTCTTGAGAAAAATGTAAAAAAATGTATTGAGTAAATGTTATATTTTTGTTCATGTTTTTTTTTTTATATGCGCTAATTTGAAATATACTTTATATTTCAATATACATTTGTAATTTGTATAATTACCATTTCATATAATAATTTGTTCATTTTGGTCATTTTGTGTTCATTGTCATTATAATGCTGTATCTTCCTTTAAACAGTTGTGTAAGTTCATTTGAGATGCACCAGCTGGCATCTGTGTTTCTGGATGCAAATGTTTCTGAAGTTTTTGCAACAAAGTTTTTTATATTTTTACAACAAAATCAGAGGGTATTCATGAATGGGGAATAAAAAGAGTGACACTTTGTCTTGGACACATCAGAGATAACACATTTTTGATTTGTGGGTTGTACATGGGCAATTACCAGGACATACCTATGGTTTTGCTGGTTCTTTATCCTGTGGCTGTGGCCGTGACTCAATCGGTCTTTATCCTGTGATCAACACCATGCATTGAATTTGGAATCCATTTGTCATGTTTTTCTATTTCTAATTTTGATAGCGCTTAGTAATGTTGAATTGTCATGTTTTGAGTTCAGAGATAGCACTTTCAACTTAGGGCATAGGAATCTGTTGTCCTGTTTAAGATGAACACAGTGACTGAAGGAATTACTGCCATATTTATGCAGCAGCAGCACATGGTAATATGACCTTATCATGGGCGGTATTATTTAGTCATTGAGTTAATAACTAAAACTAGCAGTCCTGAATCCATGCCCCTGGTAGATTGCCCTGACAACACTGCCCCCTTTTAAGCTAGGGAGGTGTGGGTCATGAAAACTTTGTGTAATTGTATTAACCCTTCTTCAAAACACAGGCCTGTTTTGGTGAATTTTGTTCTTTGTATAAAAATTTCTGCCTTCTCAAAACCTTATCACATTATATATACCATGAGCATATGTGGCCTACCTTTTAGGCATCAGGATAAATACACCTGGGGTTTGGCCATGGGCAATTAGGACGCCTTACCTAGGTTTGCTGGTTCTTTATCATCCCTGTGGCCGTGTGACTCCAATCGGTCTTTATCCTGTGATCAACCCCTTTGCATTGAATTTTTGAATCCATTTGTCATGTTTTCTATTTCTAATTTTACAGCCTTAGTAATGTTGAATTGTCAAGGTTTTGAGTCTAGAGCAGTCTTCCAACAAGGCATGGAATCTATGTCCGCTTTTAAGATGACCAGTGACTGGAAAATGACTACATTTTTGCAGCAGCTTAATATGACCTTATCATGTGCGTGTATTTTCATTTCAATGATATAATCCAAAACTGTAATCCGATTCCATGCTCCTGTAGATCGCGGACAATACCTTGCCCTTTTAAAACTGTGAGAGGTGTGGGGTCATGAAAAGTTTGTGTGATTATATTAATATTATAACTTGATCTTCGTGGTCATGAAAAATGTTGTTCTCTTATTGGCTTGAATCGTAATGATATTTAAATTCTTTTGAAACAATCTTCCTGTCACAGATCAGTCAGTCGGTTTGCAGTAGTTTGAATAACATGATAGCTTCAATGTTGCTAGCATGCTGCCCCCCTTTCGTCAGCAATGACCAATGATAACATCAGATGGTGTTGTAGCTCGTTGTACAGGATGTGTCAACCTTTGTTCAGGGATCTTGGTAAAAACTTAATGGTAAGTTTCTTGTGATACTTGATTGATAGTAAAGCTACTTCTTTCTTCAATTGTCAAATAATTCTAATATTTGATTAACCTCACACCGTTTGGTTACTATTCCATATATAGAAATAATGTGACAATATCAGTTTTTTTTGATAAAGAAGCAGCAACATAGGATGTGAACTACAGTACAGTACAATAATAATGAAATATACATGTAAATAAAAATTATAAGTTAAGAGATTTGATTATACTGCCACATCACCAACTGGGCGGAGGGAGATTGTGGAACAAAACAATGAATTGACTTGTTATAATATTGTTTTGATAAACCTGATTGGAGACAAAGAGGTCAAATGAATTTATATATTAATTACTAATCTGAAATAAATGTCAATTAAATGCTGCAAAATTTTAATTAATCAACAGTAAAACCAGTAATAATAGTCAATAAAAATAGAGTCTCTAGATTATGCTCCCAATTCAAATTAAAGTTGAGGAATTTGAAGAAAACAAAACTGGGCAATATTGTATGTTGAAAATTAATTAGCAAAGATACATAGACCATAGATTTGAGTTATTTCATTGATGTATGGAAAATAACACATGTGAAAACTATAAAAAATAGAATACGTATTGAATCAAAATAACAATTTCCTACTGGGTTCCAAAAAATTTAATCTTATTTTTAATTTTTTCTCTTTTTTCATACGCACTGCCTCATTAATAAGGGCCAATGGCCCTCCAAGGTAAATACTATGTCAACAGTTGTTACAATGACTCCACACTGAAGAAACCAGCCCCTCGCACCTAAAACAAGAAGATTAATAACCAGCCTCTGCAATGCTAATAGGACTGGGAGGGGCAATTAGTCCAGAACAAGGCAGTTGTTAAACTGCCTCTGCCCCTCATAAATTTATTCGTGATTTTTTAAATTATAACATAAATTGTAAAAAGGCATGAGTAGAGCATTGTTACAATTTGACCTGATTTACAAAATGACACAATTATTATATGCTAACTTGATGTGAAGTTTGTAAAGGTATCGTTAAGCATCCGAGAAATTATTTCCTTCTGAATTACTTTCATTTTTAAAATATATTCTGTAAACATCATGAATGTCTTTATTTTTCATAAATCTTGTGGCATGATTGCCAGAGTTAAGCAACATGGACCCCAGTAGTCTGTACTTGGATGGGAGACCATCGTATATGAATTATTTGAGGAGGTTGTAGTATTGGTCTGGGGCGGGGTCTCACCTTAATAACATCACTCAGGGTTCACATCGCTTCAGATGTAGTTGAAGAACCCAGGACACATAGTCACTAGTTCTGAGTGTAGGTAATGCCTTAATAACATCACAGGGGTTTCACATCCTTCAGATGTAGTTTAAGAACCCAGGACACATATCACTAGTCTGAGGTATGGTAATGCCTTAATATAGCAATAATATCAACCAGGGTTCACATCCTTCTCAGATGTGGAAGTTTAAGGAACCCAGGGCACATATTTATCAGAATAATTCATCACAATAGGTGATGAGTAGATTTGGAGAAAACAACTTTTTTAAAGAAAACAAAATTTTGTAAATTTACATTACAATTCCTGTTTTCTCAAAGATGAAAACACTTCAAACAACATCATTTTCCCAGGATGATTGATACCGTAACAACTTTACACCAATTAAGTTTTGAATGTAATAATTTGTTCATTTTGATAATCTTGTTATTACTAATGTTGATTTAGATCAATTATTTGGATCAAATAAAATGATGAGATAAAAGAATACAAATGAAAACCTTACCATCTAAAACACTTTTAGGTAGGTTTTTAGTTGATGAAAGTATGGGTAGAAAGTTATCAGGTGGATAACTCTTTTCATCTTGTAGAGGTCATTGAAGACTCTACAGGAGGCTGTATGGTTCCAAATGAAATCATCCTCATTGATAATGTACAGTGCTTAAGTATTTATATCAACCAACCCCTACAAGGTATAATAGATAACAAAATACCTACAAATTAAGAGATGTCAAGTAGGTTTTCTCAAGTTAAAGGAATGATGAAGGTCATTACCCTCATTGAAGACTCTACAAGAGACTGGATCCACATGGTATCATGCTCATATATATAGATAATGCACAGTGCTTAGTATTTATATCAACCAACTTCTACAAAATTATAATTTTATATTACGACAAAATACCCAAAAGCAGGGAGGAGGGGGCTTCATCCCCCAAGGCCCCACACCCCCTGGATCTGCCATTGGAAGTTATTGGGGTTGGGGACAGAAAACCAAAAACAGTTTTGTTCATTGCATTGTATACAATTAAGCTTATTACACAATTATTACCAAATTGTACACAATTAATAATTGGTGAAGATTATCATTTGTAAAAGTGTACAATAATCATAATGTTGAAAGGTAAAATTAAATTTACTTCTATTTACTTCATCTATTCATTCATTCCATTTATTTGTGCTAACACATATTCCAATGTTGACAACAAGAATGTTGTTACAAATAATTACACAATATCAAGAGGAATCGTACAAATGCAAAAGACAAAATTAGTAAATATGAAAGAGACTATTTATAAAAGAAAAGCTTTGTCAACATGAGGAAAAAGAAGAAGCCAGGGCTTTTTATTCCTTTTCACTACCTCCTACCCCCTCCTCTTAATTACAAACATGACAAAGTTACTTGACAAATACAGAAGACTACATTCAATAACAAACATTGGCAGGAGATCAGACCAAATAATAAGTCAATTAAATAGCATCATTGAGCAGCAATTTAAATTTAAGTTATTTAAACGGTTTGAAGAGAGCGAGGGGGATTAACATCATCAGCTAGGACTGTCTCCAGAATTTGATTCCACATTATTAGGGACTATTTTTAAATAAAGAGATACGATTAAAAATGTTGATACAAATGTTTCCCTGCAAAAGATGTGATGTCAAGGAAAGATCAAATGTATACTGAATGGTCGATCTCCTGAACAAACACAAATGGACAAGGACAAGAACAATACCATGAAATAGTAATTTTATACAATGAAATAAGACTCACAATAATTATGATATAGAGGTGTAGTGACGACGATCGTGATACTCCCCAGGAAATTAATATAGTATGACATCTAATAATTATTTGTCTCATCATTTAAAAGCTGTTTTAATTAAATAAAACAATATGTACATAAAACATTCATTCACATGGCTACCAATATTCCTCACTGGAAGAAGCTTTATTGCTACCGTAGATGTAAATATTACAATGTATAATAGGTTTATTTTACAATCACAAAAGCCACTAATAATGGTTGATGAATAGCACAGCTTGGGTATGTTGAGTATTTTTTAAACTAACACATTAGGTAAGCAATGGCCGAAAATAGAAGCTCCTCTTCCTTTTAAATTTTACAAATTATTATGTTGAATTAGTTGTTTATTTATGATATTAAAGAGTCATGGGGTTTCCCAAAGGTAATTTCTGTCCGGAATGGGACAGAAATGATTGCATAGAAAACTACACAGTGCTTTTGGTTAGAAACTGTGAATGAGATTTCACAACTTGTTTCCAAATGAAACATTGACTGACTCAATTGTTTATATGCAATTCTTGGATTGTCATTTAGTATTCATGCACATGATGACATTTTACAAAACAGTGGTATATCAAGAATGCCTTATTCATTTTATTTCCTCCAGGTTGACGAGCTTGACAACCCTTCTAATTGGACCTGACAATCAGAGGTCATCACAAGAAACAAAGTCTCGGCAAGAAACATCCTCAACCAAGAGAGAGATCAGCTCAGGATGCTCCAATCAAAAGGTAAGAGAAGAAAACTAGACTTGTATAAGGTTGCAGCTCAGGTGTAGAATATAACCTTTCCATTATGCAACTCTGTACAAGGGTGGATCCAGAGAGGGAAAGAGAGGGTATAGACCTTTCTTTGCCACGCCCACACCAATTTAGTAGTTTTTATCAACTGGTGATTGTGGAAACAATGGGTGGCCATCAGTGAAGAAACAAAGAAAGTATTGACAAGACAAGTAATTGACATATGAATAATTAAGAGAGTAACATTTACAAATCAATGACAATGTCAAAAGCAAAAATGAGGGGAACTCCTCTGCTAAAGGTATTTGTAACTTTTTCACCAAAGTGATATCTATAACTTCCTTTTTAATATGAAAAATAAATAAAATGTATTTTTCCTCATAGAAAAAGGCAAACCAAAATACTTAAATAATTACAAATGAAATATAACAAATCATCAGAGGCTTTTGTTTTGAAATGAATTAATAAAGCTAGCCTGCATAAATTCATTTATTAGTTCGTATGTGGATTTCTTTTTATTAAAGACTCTGGAGAAGTGCTTAGCTAAATTATGGTGAAATCCAAACATCTAAATCAATTATTCATTTGAGTTTGGTTCTTGAAGCAAAGTAAAGACTTTATTGTCAATGAATTGTACATGCTCTGTATCTCTTGTCATGTCAAACATTTAATAATAAATGATACAAGATTAATTCTATAGAGTGACATTGATACTCAAGATTCTACATTACATGTTTGGGTAAACTTATATCTTGAAGAGACATTTCACCATGCCATGATGATGATAAGGAGAGATTGCCAGTCAGCAGCATGTTGGATTACACCATTATGTGATATATCCTCACTGGAGTGCCGTCTGCTGGTGCTACCAGCTGATGCCTTCCATCTGCAGTGAATGTGGAAATTTCCCATGGGGTAGTACAGACCCTGAGCTATACATGAGATGAATCTACCCTCATCTTCATAATAGCAGTGAATATGTCCAGTGTTTATAATCCTCGATTGTGCACTGCAATGTATATGCCCCTGATCTGTCAGCACACCATTGCAGTATTGAACTTCCTGACCATTGATTGTTGGTTTGATGATTTGAGCAATGAAGTACTCATTGCTAATAACAATGTCTACTTGATGTTGGTTTGAACCACTGGCTCAGCAACTCTGGCTATGTATCAATGGCCAGGAAGAAAGGTGGTGTCTGACCGGCATAGTGTGAATGACTGCGAAATATCAGTGGGGCTGTGCTCGCTCACCACCATTCTCATCACATCACCTATTATGATGTTACCCTTATTATTTACTGCTACACTGGCTAGGGACACTGCTGTCTTTTATACCTCACTGTAAGGAGGCACTGTATGGAAGTCAAAGGCAAGTGTGCCATCATTGTTGTAACATCTTGACATTGTTGGAAGTGTCTATCTACAAACCAGTAAGTGATTGTGTACAGCTGCAATGTCACGTGGATCTGGAAAATAATAATAGATAGAGATAACACAGCACAGTGATATAACAATGAGCTGAACATTAAATGAAGATATTTCTACATTTTTGACATGAAGGTCCTATACATACAAAGGATTCCACAACAGCCAATAATGAGAAGGTCATTTAAAATTGAATAAAATTGATAATTTCACATTAACTCCACGGTTAATTACTTTAAAGGTTTGCTGAAATAGAAACCCTAATATAATTGTTTCATAAGGGCTGTGCCGGGTATCCGGGTATCCGGATACCAGACGAAACTGTCATTAACCCGTTCCATTTTTCGGTTTCCAATTACCCAAAACGACTTTTTAACATTCGGACATTTGAGTGTTGGAACAGAAATCTGTGACCCTTGAACAATGTAATGTTTACACTTTTACATACAATTATCTTTAAATTCAGAAATTACGCTCCAATAAATCCTTTTGTAGTATTTTTTACCAACATTTGCCATACATTGTCAGGAGCTGGTTAGAACAGTCAATGACACAGACCGTTCAATATAATAATAATAATAATAATAATAATAATAATAAAGATTTTAGCATACATATCCTCCCTGCTGGGCGCCTCAAAGGCGTGGAAACAAAAAAACATGAATACAAACAATAATATAATATACAATGATAGCATAAGGAAAAAATAATAATAAAAATAAATAAAATTATGTACTGAGATACATGTACCTACAATGCAATTACAAATATACATCATCTTTGAAGAGTTAAAATAAGATGAGTTTTTTAAGCATCGACTTAAATCTGGTTATACTATGACAAGATTTGAGTTTAGTTGGAAAGATGATTCCAGAGTCTCGGATGAGCTACACAGAAAAACCTATAACCCTTTTAGTTCCTTTTTGAAGTTGGTTCTTTTAGGAGTGACATGTTGCTGGGCGCAAATTAGCGTGATGGAGTGTAGACTTTAAGCAGTTTCAGAAATATAAATTGGAGCAATGACATCATTGACAGAATTATCAATGAATAGGGAGTTGTTTGGTATGTAAATTTACTTGAATTCTGTTCAAAGATGAAAATGCACCAATGAGCTTTGACACACTTGCTAACACACATATGTGTATTTACAGCATTTTTGATAACTCCTGTGTGATGTTCTTTTTCACACCGATGGATGCTACCGTATGCTGTCAATGGCGGTAATAAAAATATCCAGTTCTTTTTCAGGGAGTAAGAACAGCAACAAAATAACAATTTTCTCTGATTGAAATATATTTTGGAAACAAAAACTCAAATGAGGTTTTCAACATCAATCTATCAATCTCCCACAAGAATATTTCTATTTCAGTAAACCTTTAAAAGGTTTTCTCTGAACCAGTTTTCTCAAAATCAGGAAAGTCCGATGTCAATCTTTGTTTACATGGCAATGCGGCATAGCGTGTGGTGTAAGTGAGGGGAAAAAAAACTTATCCAGATTATGTGTATGTGCATTGTATACCTGCAATTAATGCTCAGTTTACTGATACAATGAACATCTGTCATGATTTTCCATCAATAAAGCGACAAATTAGACCAATCAATGGATAATATGACATGGGAAAAAACCAGGAGGTAATTTTTAAAGTTATTTGTGTACTATTTTTTTTTGGCATTTATTCAGAGTAACTTTAAACTGGTCAGATGCAATGATCATTTGGTCTGTCAATTCATAGGGTATGTCAATGAGTTGTTTGCTTTTATTCAGAGTAACTTTAAACTGGTCAGATGCCAAGATCATTTGGTCTGTCAATTCATAGGGTATGTCAATGAGTTGTTTGCTTTTATTCAGAGTAACTTTAAACTGGTCAGATGCCATGATCATTTGGTCTGTCAATTCATAGGGTATGTCAATGAGTTGTTTACATGCATGTTCATCAACATCATTCAGTGTCATGTCGACACAACAATGAATGAAATTCAGTAAGTGGAGTGTGGCAGTTATTTATTGGCAAATCTTTGAATAATGTGTGCTGTAAATGAGTTTGACCAGTTGTTTTAAATGACAAAGCACACAAAAGATCTCGACAAACTTCTATGGCTGGAAATCTGTGGAACTTCACTTTGGGATTCTGGAAAGCATTCATTAAAGACCTTCTGGTGATAATTCTGGTTCTATGGCTGTCTGCTAGACAATTGAATTTAACTCTTAAGCAGAATTTCCCAAATTAAAGATGAAGTTGAAGGAGTACATTTATTAATGTTACTTATAGATGACTGACTATATGAAACACAACAACCCTTTATTCTGCTACCAATGCCATGTTTATTGAACCTCCACTGATGTGTTGAATTTACATACTTAAACAGCAGTGTGTTCTTTCTGCATGAACCAATGCATTTTAGACGTTTAAAAAACTAACAAAAATTGGAGAGTCAAATGATATTTTAGTTGGTATTATGGATGTCTCAATAAATCATAACAATGAATAAAGTCCTTGTTAAAGAGTGGTTTAGAATATCTCTTTAAGTTCACTTGCAATCCTACAGGGTGTGTTCTCTGTTTGGGGCTGTTGTTTCTATTTTTTCACTTGTTATATATATTTTTATACTGTGTAATTTTCTTTTTGTTTTAATGGATTTGTAGCTTTGTGAATTTGGCGTGTAAAATTGTAAAATTAGTTGAAATGAAATGTACTGCCACAGTCTTGTTTTTACACAGCATGCACTGTACTACACTACATGCTATTGAATGCATAATGTGTACATAAGAAACTTACATGCTTGTCTTGGAATGGTTCTTTTCTGATGTCCCTTGGTGCTGCAGATTACCACTCTATTGTTACCACAGTCTGCCACTGCAATATCATCACCAGGTTGACAAGCATCAATACCCCAAGCCCAACTGAATTCTCCTGAACCAAATTCACCACACAGCTCCCACTTGGGTTCCTGCAGCTCCACTTTGCCAAGATTGATATCACCAACCCTCTGACTCTCCTTGAATCTCAGATGACAAAGCTTGTAATCAATTTTGGGAAGACTTTGACTGCTGAGAAATTTCAAGTCCTTGCTGATAGTGGGATATTGTGCAAGGAAGTCAGGATCTGATGAATTGTTGGTGACATCTTTGGCGGTCTCCAGTGAATGCTGTATTTGTTGTGAGATTACACTCACTGTTTGCTCATATTCATCCAATTTGTTGTTATGATCTTTGTGGAGGGTTTTGGTTTCATCAATGATGCGACTCTCTTGAGCTGTTACCTCGACCTGATCTCATCAGCTCTGTTCTTCACCTCTGCCATGGTTCTTTCAACTGTGATGCCGAGTTCGTCTTTCATTGTTGAGGCAGTTGCTAGAGATTGTTCAAGTTTCTTGAGAACTCTTTCAAGGGAGTAAAAGAATTTGAGCCAATGACTGTTTATATGTGGATGAGGCTTGGTCATACTCAATGTACTCATGTTGTGGTTTACAGTGGTCTAAGACAGTGCAATCTCGGCAAATCAACTTGTCACATGTTACACAGTAGAACCGTGTCACTTCACCTTTATGAATGGGGCATTTCTGGATGAAGATTTTTTGTTTTGTCTCTTTATTGTTACCTTCCCCTGAAGAATGTCCTCCAAAGTAGCAATTGTGTGGCTTGGACAATGCAGCGATTCTTGAGTGTATGTCACTGCAATTTTTGCAGATGTTCTGTGCGCAGTTTAGACAGCGATGCGTCACGCCTTATTTCCCTCATTGCATAATTCACAGGTAAGCAATGTGATCTCCTCAACAAGACCAATTTTATAGAAGTTGGTCTTGAGGCCTCGTTTACTGGTAGGAAGTTGTGTCTCCCGTCGACACAAGGACAAGGAATCATGACAGCATCCTTGTATTTGGTAGTGTGGTATTCATTCTAAACAGTTTTCACAGAAGCTGTGGTCACAGTCCAGTATTTTTGGGTTGTCTGTACACCTCTTTGCAAATACTGCACTCAAGATGATCCTTGCTGATTTTCTAGAGCTAGCTGAACCCAATGTTGGTTTAGAAGTAGCCATTTCTATCTGTTAATAAATGATATAAGAAAAGAAGATTGAGAACAAACTCAACATAAGCCACATACACATATCCTGACTTTCCCTGACATGTCTAACAATCAATAATTCTCTGAATATAAATCCTCTCATCCCTTACAATAATAGGTATTTTCATAAGGTGCACCTCTACTCCAATGGTATTTTTGTCTTGCAGGCATACTCTGTAACCCCTCCTCATCCATCTATCCATCACTGCATAATCTTCTCTTTTTAAGGGGTCGGTCTTCAGAGGAGATAAACAATTGACACCTTCAAAATCACTGGCTGAGGGTTCAGGTCGACATGATCAATTTGCCGACTGAAAAACACTTCCTTTGGCTATAGTCCTGCATCACTGTACATGTATGTATGAGCCAAGTTGTAATTAGGGTCTATTTCTCTCTGGATTCTAGACACTCTGTAGTCCTGCACTCCTGCTTCACTGTATGTATGAGTCAAGTTGTAATTAGGGTCTACCTCTCTCTGGATTCTAGATACTCTGTAGTACTTCTTAGGTTAAATGTTGAAAATAAATAATTCTTGAAAATAAATAAAACTTGAAAATAAATAATTCAGAAAGATTTTAATATCGCATAATTCAATCCAGTGAGAAACTGGTCAGAAACTCAGAGGAATGTCTTATGTGGCACACTTTTAATTATACCTTAAAAAAGTTATATTCAGAAACAATATAAAAAAAATTAAAAAAGTATTCTTCCATACATTTTTAAAAATATTTATGTATAAGTTTCCATATTATTTTTATTTTTTTTAAAGATAGGTTCACTGCCCTACATTGAAAAGATTGAAAACATGCATACTTTGTGGAATAATAAAAGCTGGTAAAAATGTTGATTCCTTAGCAATTAAGGTGTAGAAATATTGCTTATCAAGCTCTCTGTAATATTGACCCTCAATCCCCAACAGATCATCGCCCATGGGCAGGGGATTAACGCCCATGGGTGGGGGATTGACGCCCATGGGCAGGGGAATTGGGATGGGGGTTCTTCGTCCCAACAAGTCTGTCTATCAATGCCTATGGGCGGGGCAATGGGGATGAGGGTTCTTAGTCCCAACAAGTCTGTCTATCAATGCCCATGGGCGGGGGAATGGGGATGGGGGTTCTTAGTCCCAACAAGTCTGTCTATCAATGCCCATGGGCGGGAGAATGGGGATGGTTAATTCTGGTTTGGTGTCCTAACAAGTTCATCCTATCCAAGATTGTACATCTTCCTCTGTGTAAATGGACTCTAGATGCTCTGTGGTGTGTTATGAATGCATTATGAAGATTTTGGAGTTTGTAAATCAACTGTAGTCCTCTCCTGAGGAGTCAGGATAGTCATACATATTTGGTTAAATATTTGTATGGGATATCTAAAAAGTGGAGGACATTTGATATACTGTCATGTCATCCACCTCCACTCTAAAAAGTGGAGAGGAGCATGTCTCCCCTGTCCCTCACCAATCAACACCCATGCCTTAGTTACAACATTGATTATGTTGTCATAACTACTTTTATGGGTATGTGTCCCCATGTATTGAATCAAGATATTATATATTAATACAACCCTCCTGTGATAGTTTCAGCTCAAAGCAGAGTCTAAATCATGAGAAAAGTATTAAAAAAACATTCACTATTTTTGTAGAAAACACTTGGAGCAGAAAGTGACCAAGCAACTTTTTAATGTGCATATTTTGTTGTGTTTTCTCTGAAATCAGAGCTCTTCACACTGAACAATTATTGTGGATGATTGGTACCTCTTACCAACTTCACATCAAGTTACCTTTTGGATAATAATTCAGTCATTTTGTAATCAGGTCATTACCAATGTTGTACCCTTCCCTGCTTTAAACCAGTTGGTCGAACATCTAATCTTATCCACTGTATCACTGTCAAACCATTTGAACAAATGTTAGCTTACCCTGCAGTGGTTTACCTTGTATTATTGAAGCCAGTTTAAGACAGTTGAAAACAAAATGAAGTAAATTTTTCTTGCAAAAGACAGAGCAAATGATACTACACGTAACGTTAGAGCGGATCCCAAACAAAATGGCGCTTGACAAACACAGTGTACACGTAGTTCCAGATAGAATACTTGACAAAGTCATTAGGTCATAGGTCTACCTGGCTGATATGTAGCTCTGATAGGAGCCTATCTGCAGTGCAATGTACACTTCTGATAGGGTTCTGACCAAGAGTACTTTTGGTCGTATACCTGTAACGTTTGCCTAATTATCTCCTTTTTACCGGTCTTCATGGGATAAGGTCAAGGAAATGCAGGCACTAAAACATCTTAACAGCCTCTAGGAGACACGTACGATTGTTGATGGAAGAATCTCTAAAAATTAAAAAGATTTCCGTGACTTTGGGGTCACAACATCGATTGATGTCAGAACACGTCTCTTAGTTTAAATTGCCTGCACTGTAAGTCATGTCCCTGTCATAGCAATCGATGTTCTGACGTGCAATTGATGATCTGATGTAATCGATATTCTGACCCCAAGATCATCGCTCATGTGCATTATTCAGCACGAATGTCATGAAAAGTTTGTACATATATTGGCCATTGCTCTGAGAATTGTCAGGGAAAGAAATCCACTTCTTTAGATATCTTTCAGCAACAATCGTGAGTGTCTCAAAGAGGCGTGTTAAGTGAGTTATAATGTCTGCATTTCCTTGACCATATCCCATAGACATATAAAAAGGAGATTATTATGTGCAAACATTACAGGTACACAACCAAAAAGTACTCTAGGTCAGGACACTGTCAGAAGTAGTACATTGTACTGCAGATAGGGTCTTATCAGAGCTAGCTGATATGTACAGTACACAGTGAATACAGTGTACCATAATTGTTTGACTCTATGACGTATGCATATTGAACTTCATTGTGAAAGTTCAGCTGTGTTGCATGATGTTGTATATAATATTGTATCCTGCTTGTGTTGTAAAGTGTGAGTTTAATCTACTGGATAGTATCCCATAGATTATACCATAGAGTAAGGTCCTTGCTATATGATTATACTCACACTTGTTAATACAATACAAATACTAACTTCTCTCTGACTTTTACCACTGCTGATAACTGCACTATTCATGACTGATAGGTGACTTCTCTGTAAATAATAACCAAAGCCCTTGTTGAAACACTGAGACACAGTGAGACTGATTCCTTGAAATGTCTGAGAAAGCTCTGACCACTGCCCAGCATTGTCAGGCTCTCATTGGTCAGGAGTTGTTAACCAGTTCGCGTCGGAGGCCGTGTATACACGCAAAAAATTTTTTGGACAGTGGATCGGAGAGTGTCTAAACACGCCACAGGATTCTCGGGAATATTTGTATAGATTCCCGGTCGACGTGGCAACGAGCCATAAGCATACGGTGGAAGACGCGGTCTCCCCGGTCACGCTCTGGTGAGCACCGTTGTTCGTGTTTGTGCGGTAAAAATAAACACGCCATGGGGGTTCGGAAAAACTTTTTTATTCCCGGTGCGACCTGGTTAAATCCAGTTGCATTGTTATAAGTTTCTGGTCAATCCTCATAGGAGTAGTGTAATAAATTCATTGTCCCATTTAACCCATTGCCCTACACCCTTACATCATTGACTCTTTACTCTATGGGAGCTATAGAACTATGCTCAATATAATCATAGATCATTTTATTATTACAATAAACATGATCAAATGTGAAATTCTTCATTCTCAGATGTTGATATTGACCAATATTTGGGTTTGTGATGTGTCACCAATTCACTGAGACATATACATATAGATTTAGTGCAAGTAAAATGTATTTCAGTCTAAAATGAAAATTCCAGATATTGAATTTCTACTAATATTTCTCTGTAACTTTTGTTAAAGGGACAGTATCGCCATGATCAGAGCAGACTTTCAACAGGGCATGGAATCAGTGTCCTTGTTTAAGATGAACACAGTGACTGAAAGTTATTGGCTCATTTATGCAGCAGCAACGGTAATATGACCTTATCATGTGGGGTATTATGGCAGTCACTGAGTTAATCTAAAACTATAGCATTCTGATTCCATGCCCTGTTGATCGTGACAATACTGCCCCTTTAAGAATTTAACTGTCAGAAGTATAGTTTGTAACCTTGACCAATTCTGAATTCATCACTCAAGACAATGATACTGTGGAGTGTTCATTTGAAATTATATATCAATGATGACATTTATTTCAATGTCAACAAACAACAAAACAATATAATAACACTTTCTCCTGAGGACGATCAGAGCATACTGATCGAAACGTCGAGTTGTACCTCCAGTTCTTTTCAGAACAAATTATTACTCAATTTAGAATTTCACATGTTGTCACCGCAATTAGTCTTACTTAATATATAACACTAACAGCAATGTATCATACAGTGTACAAAATATAATTATTTGATTTATGAATAATACATCAATATAGACTTTTGTACATGCAGTGAATACATAGAATATAAATTGATTTGAAAATAATGTTAACATTATGGAAAGTAAGGAAGCAGTGATTGTTGGAGGAGGATGGTGAGAGTAGGTTATAAAATATTAATAGCTTCAGGGAAGAAGGGATGGAAAGTAAGGAAGCAGTGATTGTTGGAGGATGGTGAGAGTAGGTTATAAAATATTAATAGCTTCAGGGAAGAAGGGATGGAAAGTAAGGAAGCAGTGATTGTTGGAGGAGGATGGTGAGAGTAGGTTATAAAATATTAATAGCTTCAGGGAAGAAGGGATGGAAAGTAAGGAAGCAGTGATTGTTGGAGGAGGATGGTGAGAGAAGGTTATAAAATATTAATAGCTTCAGGGAAGAAGGGATGGAAAGTAAGGAAGCAGTGATTGTTGGAGGAGGATGGTGAGAGTAGGTTATAAAATATTAATAGCTTCAGGGAAGAAGGGATGGAAAGTAAGGAAGCAGTGATTGTTGGAGGATGGTGAGAGAAGGTTATAAAATATTAATAGCTTCAGGGAAGAAGGGATGGAAAGTAAGGAAGCAGTGATTGTTGGAGGAGGATGGTGAGAGTAGGTTATAAAATATTAATAGCTTCAGGGAAGAAGGGATGGAAAGTAAGGAAGCAGTGATTGTTGGAGGAGGATGGTGAGAGTAGGTTATAAAATATTAATAGCTTCAGGGAAGAAGGGATGGAAAGTAAGGAAGCAGTGATTGTTGGAGGAGAATGGTGAGAGTAGGTTATACAATATTAATAGCTTCAGGGAAGAAGGGATGGAAAGTAAGGAAGCAGTGATTGTTGGAGGAGGATGGTGAGTAGGTTATAAAATATTAATAGCTTCAGGGAAGAAGGGATGGAAAGTAAGGAAGCAGTGATTGTTGGAGGAGGATGGTGAGAGTAGGTTATAAAATATTAATAGCTTCAGGAAGAAGGGATGGAAAGTAAGGAAGCAGTGATTGTTGGAGGAGGATGGTGAGAGTAGGTTATAAAATATTAATAGCTTCAGGAAGAAAGGATTTTGACATTGGTTTAGTTTCCTGAAAATTGATTTCATAAATGCCACAGAGACAGTTTAGACTATAGTTCAAACATTCTGATTGGTTGAGATGTGATCACATGGTTGTTTAAGACCAGTCTTAATGTTGGTATCACTGCTTCTACAAGGATGCTTTCTCTCTTTGAACCAAGATGTACAGTTCAATGTGGAGTCAAGTCTTGAGAAAAATGTAAAAATTATTGGAGTAAATGTTATATTTTGTTCATGTTTTTTTTTAGATGCAAGCACTTGAAATATACTTTATATTTCAATATACATTTGTAATTTGTATAATTACCATTTCATATAATAATTTGTTCATTTTGGTCATTTTGTGTTCATGTCATTACCAATGCTGTATCTTTCCTTTAAACAGTTGTGTAAGTTCATTTGAGATGCACCAGCTGCATCTGTGTTTCTGGATGCAAAATGTTTCAGTTTTTGCAACAAAGTTTTTTATATTTTTACAACAAAATCAGGAGGGTATTCATGAATGGGAATAAAAGAGTGACACTTTGTCTTGACCTCAGGATAAATACACCTGGGGTTGTGGCCATGGGCAATTAAGGACATTACCTATGGTTTGCTGGTTCTTTATCCCTGTGGCCGTGACTCAATCGGTCTTTATCCTGTGATCAACACCATGCATTGAATTTTGAATCCATTTGTCATGTTTTCTATTTCTAATTTTGATAGCCTTAGTAATGTTGAATTGTCATGTTTTGAGTTCAGAGCAGTCTTCCAACAAGGCATGGAATCTGTGTCCTCGTTTAAGATGACCACAGTGACTGAAAATGACTGCCATATTTATGCAGCAGCAATGGTAATATGACCTTATCATGTGCGGTATTATTTCCATTCAATGAGTAAATCTAAAACTAGCAGTCTGATTCCATGCCCTGTTGATCGTTACAATACTGCCCCCTTTAAACTAGGGAAGTGTGGGGTCATGAAAAGTTTGTGTGATTATATTAATATTCTAACTTGATCTCATGGTCATGAACATGTTGTCTCTTATTGGCTTGAATCTTAACAATATTTAAATTCTTTTGAAACAATCTTCCTACAGATCATTCTGGTTGGGTAGTTTGAATAACATGATAGCTTCAATGTTGTAGCATGCTGCCCTCTTTCTGTCAGCAATGACCATGATAACATCAGATGGTGTTGTAGCTCGTTGTACAGGATGTGTCAACTTGTTCAGGGATCTTGGTAAAACTTAATGGTAAGTTTCTGTGATACTTGATTGATAGTAAAGCTACTTCTTTCTTCAATTGTCAAATAATTCTAATATTTGATTAACCTCACAATTTGGTTACTTTTCATTCCATATATAGAAATAATTGTGACAATATCAGTTTATTTTGATAAAGAAAGCAACAAGGATGTGAACTACAGTACAATAATAATGAAATATACATGTAAATAAAAATTATAAGTTAAGAGATTTGATTTATTGACATCACTCAACTGAGGAGGGAGATTGTGGGAACAAACAATGAATTGACTTGTTATAATATTGTTTTGATAAACCTGATTGGAGACAAAGAGTCAAATTAATTTATATTACAATCTGATCTAATAAATGTCAATTAAATGCAAATTTAATTAATCAACAGTAAAACTTAATAATAGTCAATAAAATAAGAGTCTCTAGATTATGCTCCTAAATTAAAGGAGGGAATTTGAAGAAAACAAAATCTGCAATATTTATGTTGAAAATTAATTAGCAAAGATACATAGACCATAGATTTGAGTTATTTCATTGATGTATGGAAAATACACATGTGAAAACTATAAAAAATAGAATACGATTGACCAAAATAACAATTTCCACTGGGTTCCAAAAATTTAATCTTATTTTTTAATTTTTTCTTTTTTTACGCAATTCGCCCCACACAAGGCCAATGGCCACTCCAAGGTGGGGGCTACTATGTCATTGAGTTGTTACAATGACTCCACACTGAAGAAACCAGCCCCTCGCACCGAAACAAGACAAGTTAATAACCAGCCTCTTCACAATGCGAATAGGACTGGGAGGGGTAACTAGTCCAGAACAAGGCAGTTGTTAAACTGCCTCTGCCCCTATAAAATTTATTCGTGATTTTTTAAATTATAACATAAATTGTAAAAAAGGTATGGTAGAGCATTGTTAAATTTGACCTGATTACAAAATGACACAATTATTATATGCTAACTTGATGTGAAGTTTGTAAAGGTATCAAGCATCCTGAGAAATTATTTCCTTCTGAATTACTTTCATTTTAAAATATATTCTGTAAACATCATGAATGCTTTATTTTTCATAAATTTGTGGCATGATTGCCAGAGTTAAGCAACATTGACCGCAGTCAGTACTTGGATGGGAGACCATTCTATGAATTATTTGAGGTTGTGTGGCTAGTCTGAGGCATGGTAATGCCTTAATAACATCACCAGGGGTTCACATCCTTCAGATGTAGTTTAAGAACCCAGGACACATATCACTAGTCTGAGGTATGGTAATGCCTTAATAACATCACCAGGGGTTCACATCCTTCAGATGTAGTTTAAGAACCCAGGACACATATCACTAGTCTGAGGTATGGTAATGCCTTAATAACATCACCAGGGGTTCACATCCTTCAGATGTAGTTTAAGAACCCAGGACACGTATCACTAGTCTGAGGTATGGTAATGCCTTAATAACATCACCAGGGGTTCACATCCTTCAGATGTAGTTTAAGAACCCAGGACACATATCATGAATAATTCATCACAATAGGTGATGAAGTTTTGGAGAAAACAACTTTTTAAGAAAACAAAATTTTGTAAATTCTACATTACAATTCCTGTTTTCTCAAAGATGAAAACACTTCAAACAACATCATTTCCCAGGATGATTGATACTTGTACCAACTTTACACCAATTAAGTTTTAATGTAATAATTTGTTCATTTGATAATCTAGTTATTACCAATGTTGATTTGATCAATTATTTGATCAAATAAAATGATGAGATAAAAGAATACAAAATGAAACCTTACCATCTAAAACACTTTAGGTAGGTTTTAGTTGATGAAAGTATGGTGAAAGTTATCAGGTGATAACCTTCATCTTGTAGAGTCATTGAAGACTCTACAGGAGGCTGCATGGATCCAAATGGAATCATCCTCATTGATAATGTACAGTGCTTAGTATTTATATCAACCAACTTCTACAAGGTATAATTAGATAACAAAATACCTTACAAATTAAGAGATGTCAAGTAGGTCTCAAGTTAAGGAATGATGAAGGTCATTACCCTCATTGAAGACTCTACAAGAGACTGGATCCACATGGAATCATGCTCATATATATAGATAATGTACAGTGCTTAGTATTTATATCAACCAACTTCTACAAGGTATAATTACATGACAAAATACCCAAAGCAGGGAGGAGGGGGCTTCATCCCCCAAGGCCCCCCACACCCCCTGGATCTGCCATTGGAAGTTATTGGGGCTTGGGACAGGAAAACCTCAAAACAGTTTGTTCATTGCATTGTATACAATTAAGCTTATTACACAATTATTACACAATTATTACACAATTGGTGAAGATTATCATTTGTAAAAGTGTACAATAATCATAATGTTGAAAGGTAAATTTAAATTTCATTTCATTTCATTCATTCATTTATTCATTTATTTATTAACACATATTCCAATGTTGACAACAAGAATGTTGTTACAAATAATTACACAATATCAAGAGGTCGTACAAAATGCAAAGACAAAATTAGTAACATGAAAAGACTATTTATAAAAGAAAAGCTTGTCAACATTGAGGAAAAGAAGAAGCTGGGGCTTTTATTCCTTTCCCTACCCCCACCCCTCCCCTTAATTACAAAATGACAAAGTTACTTGACAAATACAGAAGACTACATTCAACAATAACATTGGCAGGAGATCAGACCAAATAATAAGTCAATTAAATAGCATCATTGAGCAACTTAAATTTAAGTTTTTTTGTAAACGTTTTAAGAGAGCGAGACTGTTTGACATCATCAGCCAGACTGTTCCAGAATTTGATTCCACATTGTTGGGGACTATTTTTAAATAAAGAGGTATGATTAAAATGTTGATACAAATGTTTCCTGGATAAGCTTCTGGTTACGTGACAGTAAACATCTGAAGTTAAAATAAACGATTGTTGAAAGCAAAGGGGTAATAAATTATTCATTTGTTTGAACATACATGTAAATTTGCCAAGATTAAGGTAATAAATATATGCAAATTTAAATGAGTAAATAAAGGAGTTGTATGATCCAGATAACCTGCTTTGGAAATAATACGTACAGCTCTCTTTTGTAAGAGAAATAATTTGTTATATTGTGTGATCGAGCCACCCCAGACAATCACTGAATAATTTAAGTAAGGGAGTATAAACGAATTATACAGTGTTAATAAAACATTATTAGAAAGAACCGGCTTCAATCGATTGATATTATCTACCACCAAGAAAACAGGCAAGTGGTCACTTATATCGGTAACTAAAACTCCAGCACAGTGTTTAGAGTAATCATTGGTGAAAATATTATCAATCAGAGTAGAACTAATATCTGTAATTCTCGTCGGCTTGTTAATTGTTGGGTAAAAAGAATAGGAAGTAAGTACATCCAAAAAAATTGTCACAGTGCAGTCAGAATTATAATTAAATAAATTTACATTAAAATCGCCCATCATATCGTCGTGTCAGTGCAAAAACGTCGTATCTCTGAGTTACGATGTTTTTGCACAAAACCAGTTTATGTCAGTGCAAAAAGGTTGTATGTAACAAGTTCCCGGATGAATGCACAAAAACAATGGCTGAGATACGACGTTGTTGCACAAACATTTTTTAATGTATGTAAATTTATGCAGATTTATGATGCGCTGTACATACGACCTTATTGCATTGTGAACATACAACGTTTTTGCACTGACACGACGATATAACACTTTTTTGTTGTCATTATTTACCCGAGCTAATATTTGAGTAAAGTGGGTAATGACGTTAATATAAGAAGCATCAGTGGGTTTGTAAATAATTCCAACAATAACACTAGTCCTATGGATATTATCCAACTCAATAAAACATGCTTCAATATCAGAATTGTATACACATATGTCATTACGCACCTTGTAGGATAAATCCTGATTAATATAAAGTGTTACACCACCACCTCTTTTTATCATGTCTGCAAACACCTTCAATATTATAGTGAGGAAGCTGGATAAGAGGGTCATTTAAATCATTAAGCCATGTCTCTGAAATACCAATAATAGAAAAATTCACCTTTAACATATTAATATAAAGATAAATATTACTGAAATTTTTAGGAAGACTACGTGCATTGATGTGAAGTAATTTAGCATTAGTATTAACATTAAAAGTATTCCAGAAAGTATTCTGGTCATAAGAATCACAGCTAATGTCTGGCAATTCATAATTTAGATCGGGGTCAATATTAGAATCTACAAAAGATGTGATGTCAAGGAAAGATCAAATGTATACTGAATGGTCGATCTCCTGAACAAATGACAAATGGACAAGGACAAGAACAATACGTGAAATAGTAATTATACATGAAATAAGACTCACAATAATTATGATATGAGGTGTAGTGACAGATCGTGATACTCCCCCAGGAAATTAATATAGTATGACATCTAATAAATATTTGTCTCATCATGCAAAGCTACAAGTTTTAACTAAATAAAACAATATGTACATAAAACATTCATTGTTGGCCATTACCATTCCCTACTGGAAGAAGCTTAATAAGCTACTGTAGATGTAATAGTACAATGTATAATAGGTTTACTTTACAATCACAAAAAGCCACTAATAATGGTTGATGAATAAGCACAAGCTTGGGTATGTTGAGTATTTTGAAATCACATTAGGTACAATGACTGAAAATAGAAGCTCCTCTTTTGTAATTTCACAAATTATTGTTGAATTAGTTGCTCATTTATGATATTAAGAGTCATTGGTTTCCTGAAGGTAATTTCTGTCTGGAATGGGACAGAAATGATTGAATAGAAACCTACAGTGCTTTGGTTAGAAACTGTGAATGAGATTTCACAACTTGTTTCCAAATGAAACATTGACTGGTCAATTGTTTATATGCAATTCTTGATTGTCATTTAGTATTCATGCACATGATGACATTTTACAAACAGTGTATCAAGAATGTACTATTCATTTTTATTTCCCTCCAGGTTGACAGCATGACAACCCTTCTAATTGACCTGATCAGAGGTCAACAAGAAACAGTCTCAGCAAGAAACATCCTCAACCAAGAGAGATCAGCTCAGGATGCTCCAACAAAAGGTAAGAGGAAGAAAACTAGACTTGTATAAGGTGCAGCTCAGGTGTAGAATATAACCTTTCCATTATGCAACTCTGTACAAGGGTGGATCCAGAGGGGGAAAAGAGAGGGTATAGACCTTTCTTTTGCTATGTCACAATTGTAGTTTTTGTCAACTGGTGATTGGCAAACAATGGGTGGCCATCAGTGAAAACAAAGAAAGTATTGACAAGATATTGACATATGAATAATTAAGGAGTAACATTTACAAATCAACAGACAATGTCAAAAGCAAAATCAGGGCAACTCCCTCTTAAAGATGTATCAGTGATTCATGGCAATTTTTTTTCTTCTGAAAATAAATATTTTCCTTATAAAAAGTCATCAAAATACGTATAAATTACAAATTAAATATAAAAAGCATCAGAGCCATGTTTACAGTGATAAAGTTATGAAATGAATTGATGGCAGGACCTGTCATTAATTCATTTAGGTACTTAGATAAACCATGCTTCTTGGACATTTGCCTTGTGAAATATTTCTACAAGATGTATCAACAATATTTTACTGGTAATTTTTGTTTTCATCAAAACAATTTCCTGAGTGAAGATTTCATTGTCAATGAATTGGATATGCTCTGTATCTCTTGTCATGTCAAACATTAATAATAAATGATACAAGATTAATTCTATAGAGTGACATTGATACTCAAGATTCTACATTACATGTTTGGGTAACATATCTTGAAGAGGACATTTCACCATTATGATGATGACAAGGGAGATTGCCAGTCAGCAGCATGTTGGATTACATCACATTATGTGATATATCTTCACTGAGAGCAAGTCTGCTGCTACCAGCTGATGCCCATCTGCAGTGAATGTGATTCCCATGGGGTAGTGCAGACCCTGAGCTATACATGAGATGAATCTACCATCATCGTCATAATAGTGAATATGACCAGTGTTATCCCCATTGTACACTGCAATGTATATGCCTGATCTGTCACAGCATACACCATTGCAGTATTTAACTTCCTGACCATTGATTGTTGGTTTGATTGTGAGTAATGAAGTACCATTGTTATCAACAATGTCTACTTGATGTTGGTCATCACCACTGACTACAACTCTATTATTATTATCAGTGGCCAGGAAGCAAGGTGCTGTCTTGACTGGCATAGTGTGAATGAGCGAGCCATCAGTGGGGCTGTGCTCGCTCACCACCATCCTCTTCACATCAATTATTATGATGTTACCCTTAGTATTTACTGCTACACTCCAGAGGTCCACTTCTGTCTTCCCTTCCTCACTATGAGGCACTGTGTGGAAGTCAAAGGCAAGTGTGCCATCATTGTTGTACATCTTGATGACATTGTAGATGTTGTCTACAACCACTAAGTGATTGTGTATAGCTGCAATGTCACGTGGATCTGGAAAAATAATAATAATAGAGATAACACAGCACAGTGATATAACAATTATGTGTGTTATGTTTTATGAGCTGAACATTAAATATAGATATTTCTACATATTTTGACATGAAGGCCTATACATGTACAAAGGGATTCACAACAGCCAATGTTCACTTTGAACCTTTGAACTGTCATGATTTATTATTCACTATTTATTACAATCAATGTCATGTTTCAGAAAATAAAATAGGCTAAATTTAAATTGATGACAGCCAGTGAGTACATGTATAGCACATAATTTCAATGTATGAAGGTTTTAATAGCATAACATGTAGTTATGAGCCACTTTCTTTATCTAGGAAAATTCAGTTAAGTGGATCATTTCTACATAAAATATATTCAAACATTTTGTTTAATGTTTGTTGAGGTATTACTAGGAGAGCAATTAGACAGTGAATAAAGAGATATTCTAATGCACTCATAGTTATAGAGATTTCCCTGCTTTCTAAGAGAAGGTCATCGGAAACTGAATCAAATTAATAATTTCACATTAACTCATGGTTAATTACTTTAAAGGTTTGCTGAAATAGAAACTCCTAATATAATTGTTTCATAGCTAGGGCTGTGCCGGGTATCTGGGTATCCAGATACCCGACCGAAACTGTCATTACTCTGTAGAAACTCCTAATATAATTGTTTCATAGCTAGGGCTGTGCCGGGTATCTGGGTATCCAGATACCCGACCGAAACTGTCATTACTCTGTAGAAACTCCTAATATAATTGTTTCATAGCTAGGGCTGTGCCGGGTATCCAGGTATCCAGATACCCGACTGAAACTGTCATTACTCTGTAGAAACTCCTAATATAATTGTTTCATAGCTAGGGCTGTGCCGGGTATCTGGGTATCCAGATACCCGACTGAACTGTCATTACTCTGTAGAAACTCCTAATATAATTGTTTCATAGCTGGGGCTGTGCCGGGTATCCGGGTATCCAGATACCCGACTGAAACTGTCATTACTCTGTAGAAACTCCTAATATAATTGTTTCATAGCTAGGGCTGTGCCGGGTATCCAGGTATCCAGATACCCGACTGAAACTGTCATTACCCGGTTCCATTTTTCGGTTCCAATTACCCATAAACGACTTTTTAAAATTCGGACTTAACATTTGAGCGTTGCAAACAGAAATCTGTGACTCTTGAACAATGTAATGTTTACACTTTTACAGACAATTATCTTTAAATTCAAGAGATTACGCTCCAATAAAGCCTTTGTAGTATTTTACCAACATTTGCCATATATTTTTCTCCAACTGTTTGTGATACATTGTATCCAATCATTAAGACTGCAAAGGGCCTGGCAGTGGCTGCTTCAAACAACTTATCACACCAGCAGCATATGAGGGAATATTTGCCTAATTGTTTGCAGTAATTGGATTAGTGGGGCAATTGCATGCTGATCATGATCGGGTAATTTATAGCTTGTTATGAGAATACAGGGACCTGACATAAACGGATGTTCGATGTTGGAGATACGGCAGTGGACGACGTATTGCATTATGCGAATGAAACATGCGCCAGACAGTGTCACATGAGGAATCACATGACCATTCAATGGATAATTTGACCATTCAATGGATAATTTGACATGAGAAATTACCAGGGAAGTAATTTTCAAAGTTATATTTGTAAGTTATTGTTTGCTTTTATTCAGAGTAACTTTAAACTGGTCAGATGCCATGATCATTTGGTCTGTCAATTCATAGGGTATGTCAATGAGTTGTTTGCTTTTATTCAGAGTAACTTTAAACTGGTCAGATGCCATGATCATTTGGTCTGTCAATTCATAGGGTATGTGAATGAGTTGTTTGCTTTTATTCAGAGTAACTTTAAACTGGTCAGATGCCATGATCATTTGGTCTGTCAATTCATAGGGTATGTCAGTGAGTTGTTTGCTTTTATTCAGAGTAACTTTAAACTGGTCAGATGCCATGATCATTTGGTCTGTCAATTCATAGGGTATGTCATGACAATGAGTTGTTTGCTTTTATTCAGAGTAACTTTAAACTGGTCAGATGCCATGATCATTTGGTCTGTCAATTCATAGGGTATGTCAATGAGTTGTTTGCTTTTATTCAGAGTAACTTTAAACTGGTCAGATGCCATGATCATTTGGTCTGTCAATTCATAGGGTATGTCATGACAATGAGTTGTTTGCTTTTATTCAGAGTAACTTTAAACTGGTCAGATGCCATGATCATTTGGTCTGTCAATTCATAGGGTATGTCAATGAGTTGTTTGCTTTTATTCAGAGTAACTTTAAACTGGTCAGATGCCATGATCATTTGGTCTGTCAATTCATAGGGTATGTCAGTGAGTTGTTTGCTTTTATTCAGAGTAACTTTAAACTGGTCAGATGCCATGATCATTTGGTCTGTCAATTCATAGGGTATGTCATGACAATGAGTTGTTTGCTTTTATTCAGAGTAACTTTAAACTGGTCAGATGCCATGATCATTTGGTCTGTCAATTCATAGGGTATGTCAATGAGTTGTTTGCTTTTATTCAGAGTAACTTTAAACTGGTCAGATGCCATGATCATTTGGTCTGTCAATTCATAGGGTATGTCATGACAATGAGTTGTTTGCTTTTATTCAGAGTAACTTTAAACTGGTCAGATGCCATGATCATTTGGTCTGTCAATTCATAGGGTATGTCAATGAGTTGTTTGCTTTTATTCAGAGTAACTTTAAACTGGTCAGATGCCATGATCATTTGGACTGTCAATTCATAGGGTATGTCAATGAGTTGTTTACATGCATGTTCATCAACATCATTCAGTGTCATGTCGACACAACAATGAATGAATTCAGTAAGTGGAGTGTGGCAGTTATTTATTGGCAATCTTTTGAATAATGTGTGCTGCAAATGAGTTTAACCAGTTGTTTTAAATTACAAAGCACACAAAGATCTCGTCAAGATTCTATGGCCGGCTGGAAACTTCACTCTGTGAAACTTCACTTTGGGATTCTGGAAAGCATTCATTAAAGACACACTCTGGCAATAATTCTGGTTTAGGGCTGTCTGCCAGACAATTGAATTTAACTCTTAAGCAGAATTTCTCAAATTAAAGATGAAGTTGAAGGAGTACATTTATTAATGTTACTAGCAGACGACTGACTATATGAAAATACAACAACCCTTTATGCTGCTACCCATGCCATGTTTATTGAACCTCCACTGATGTAAGCCGCATGGACCGATGTATTTTTAGACGCTTGTTTAAAAACTAACAAACAAATTGAGAGTCAAATGATATTTTAGTTGGTATTATGGATGTCTAATAAGTCATAACAATGAATAAAGTTTGTGTTATAGAGTGGTTTAGAATAATCCTACTTCACTTGCAAACCTACAGGGGTATTGTCTCTGTTTGTGGCTGTTTTTCACTGTGCAATTTTTTAATTTTTTAATTTTTTTAACCAGTTCGCGTCGGGAATAAAAAAGTTTTTCTGGGCCCCTGTGGCGGGTTTCTTTTTCCAACACACACGTTAATGGAAGCTTCAACAGCGGGTGGCCGGCACTTCCGAGCATGTCATCGTACACGCGTCGCTCAACCAAGCATGCATACAAATATTCCGGAGTTTCCTATGGCGTGTTTAGACGCTCTCCGATCCGTGGTGCAAAACAAAATTGCGTGTATACACGGCCTCCGACGCGAACTGGTTAATTGATTTGTAGCTTTGTGAAATTGACGTGTAAAATTAAAAAATTACTTATGAAATGTACTGCACCACAGTCTTGTTTTTACACAGCATGCACTCTACTACACTACATGCTATCGAATACATAATATGTACATTTTTAAAGAAACTTACCTCCTTGCATTAGAATGTTTTTTTTCTGATGTCCCTTGATGCTGCAGATTACCACTGTATTGTTACCCCAGTCTGTCACTGCAATCTCATCACCAGGTTGACAAGCAGCAATACCCCAAGCCACATGGAATTCTCCTGAACCACCTCCCTGTTTGCCAAATTCTTCACACAGCTCCCACTTGGGTTCCTGCATCTCCACCTTGCCAAGATTGATATCACCAACCCTCTGACTCTCCTTGAATCTCAGATGAAGAAGCTTGTGATCAATTTTGGGAATACTTTGACTGCTGAGAAATTTCAAGTCCTTGCTGATATGGGATAGAGTGCAAGGAAGTCAGGATCTGATGAATTGTTGGTGACATCTTTGGCGGTCTCTAGTGAATGCTGTATTTGTTGTGAGATTACACTCACTGTTTGCTCATATTCATCCAATTTGTTGTTATGATCTTTGTGGAGGTTTTTGATTTCATCAATGATGCGACTCTCTTGAGCTGTTACCTCAGCCCTGATCTCATCAGCTCTGTTCTTCACCTCTGCCATGGTTCTTTCAACTGTGATGCCCAGTTTGTCTTTCATTGTTGAGGCAGTTGCCAGAGATTGTTCAAGTTCCTTGAGAACTCCTTCAAGGGGAGTAAAGAATTGAGCCAATGACTGTTTATATGTGGATGAGGCTTGGTTGCAATCAATGTACTCATGTTGTGGTTTACAGTGGTCTAGGACAGTGCAATCTCGGCAAATCAACTTGTCACATGTTACACAGTAAAACCGTGTCACTTCACCCTCATGGGTTTGGCATTCTGGACGACGTTTTTGTTTTGTCTCCTTTATTGCTACCTTCCCCTGAATAAAGTCATCCAAAGTAGCAATGGTATGATCGGACGATGCAGCGATTCTGGAGTGTATTTTACAGCAATTTACACAGAGGTTCTGTGCACAGTCAAGACAGCGATGGATAGCCTCATTCTCTTCATCACACATCTCACACATTAGCTGCATATTACCAGAGCTGACCAACTTCTGTTGCAATGTGATCTCCTCAACAAGACCAATTAGATAGAAGTTGGTCTTGAGGCCTGGAACACCCATTGTAGGAAGTTGTGTCTCCCGTCGACACAAAGGACAAGGAATTATGACAGCATCCTTGTATTTGGTAGTGTGGTATTCATCTAAACAGTTTTCACAGAAGCTGTGGACACACTCCAGTATTTTGGGTTGTCTGTACACCTCTTTGCAAATACTGCACTCAAGATGATCCTTGCTGATTTTCTCTAGAGCTGAACCCAATGTTGGTTTAGAAGTAGCCATTTGTATCTGTTAATAAATGATATAAGAAAAGAAGATTGAGAACAAACTCAACATAAGCCACATACACATATCCTGACTTCCCTGACATAATAATAATAATAATAATAATGTGTGGACTTATATAGCGCACGTATCCACCAACTAAGTGGTGCTCAAGGCGCATTATATCATTACCCCTGCTCATAAGGCTCATAAGGCTCATAAGGCTCATAAATCATTCCTGAAACCATCTCAGCTCCCTGGGGAGTATACAGCTCAATTGCTGCCATTACAGCGCATATAGGGCTAATCAACCAACTCTGCCCTCACAGGTACCCATTTAACCCCTGGGTGGAGAGAAGCAATTATGGTTAAGTGTCTTGCTCAAGGACACAAGTGTCACGGCCGGGATTCGAACCCACATTCTTTAATTCTCTGAATATGTATCCAATCCTCTCATCCCTCACAATAAGAGGTATTTTCATAAGGTGCACCCCTACTTCTCCAGTGGTATTTTTGTCTTGCAGGCATACTGTGTAAGCCCTCTTCATCCATCTGTCCATCACTGCATAATCCTTTTTTCCTTTCTTTTTTATGGGGGGAGTGTGAGCTAATTTGTAGATTGTCTTCAGAGGTGGTAAACAATTGATACCTTCAAAATTGCTGGGTGAGGGTTCAGGTAGGCATGATCAATTTGCCGACTGAAAATCGATATGGGCGGAGTGTCACACACATCCTTTGGCTACGGTCTTGCATCACTGTGTGTATGAGCTAAGTTGTAATTAAGATCTGCCTTTTCTGGATTCTAGATACTCTGTAGGGCTGTGCGTTTTCGGATATTTTTGGAACCGGATACCCGAAATCAGGAAAGTTCGGATACCCGGATACCCGTTTTCATTCTTGTTGAAAACATGCCTCCTTTGGTGTACAAATACATGTAAACGTTAACAAAATTGACCTTTATAATACAGAGGATACCATATTTAATTCGATCTTTATTAAAGTATAACATCTTGGTGACAAAATATTGTATTAATTTACGGAAAGTTATTTCTGAAATAAAACCGTAAAAATTGATCACACGCACGCACGCATGGCCGGTGCATCACGCAGCTACAGCGGCCTCGCACGTGACTGTCAGGGAGTGACTACCATCGATCATCAGAATGCAATAATCACTGGTGCGTGCGTGATCAGAGCGCATGCGTATTGCAAGTTGACTTTAATGTTCATGTCACAAAACACGTGTTGAATAATGTCATTGGTCAAAGGCGATGTGGGCGGAACTAACCCGTTGTGGGAAAACGATTCATGTGCTTGCGCCTTGCCGCGCC
Source organism: Zoroaster sp. YZ-2022 (assembly GCA_029582265.1). Lineage (NCBI taxonomy): Eukaryota > Metazoa > Echinodermata > Asteroidea > Forcipulatida > Zoroasteridae > Zoroaster > Zoroaster sp. YZ-2022. The sequence goes on from CM055831.1 coordinate 27,397,403, forward strand.
CTGCCTTCTAAATAAGGATATCCCGTACGCCATGTTGGCTTTGGATAAGGACACGATTTTGCGTAAATATTAAACTAATAAACTGCACAAAATTAACGAATCTAAAATCAGAACTTGAATATTAATATGTTTCTATCACAATGAACTTTAGTTAAATGTCAATAAACCTGTCAATAAACATTGTTTCTTGAAAGAATGAATTTTTACCAATTTGGGCCCCTTTTTCTCAAAATAGGACCAAACTTGACTATTCCCTGTTGAACGTGGTATCGTGTTGATCGGTCAGTCAAGAAATGAGTCTAAAGTTTAGGATGCGCACTCATCAAAAAATAACTTAACAAAACGTATCGGTGTAAGTTTTGTCTACTTTTTAATTAGTATTCAGCCAATTTGTCCCCTCCATCAATGTTTGACGATCCATAATTTGCAGCTCATCATAAGCAACCGCATTTCATCCCTCATAAACGCCTTTTCAACTGATAGGAGATTAGGTGATTGTAAAAATTTCATCCCTTATAAATGTCTTTTCAACTGATAGGAGATTAGGTGATTGTAAAAATATGCTGCCCAATTGAAAGGATCAAACCCGCAACCAATAATACCTTTCAAATCCGACTGATTATGGATCCTACTGTTGGTTTCAAATGACCGACTTAACACCTCCTTTTTTATGTCTTTCTTTTGAAACAAACTGTCACCTTGTCGGCAAATGTAATACACAAGAGAGCTCGGTATCGGCGGGTAAATAAATGTAAATGTTGGTGATATGCTGAGGGATGGTCAGTGGCACATCAAAATAATTACACAACAAAACCAATTTCAACACTACTTTTTTATTACGACAACAATTAATGTGGACGTCCCTGATAATAAAATCCCCTCTATTAACACATCATGGTGCACACTCCAGTGCAGACATAAACCAGCAGTTATTGTCCCACTAATCCAATTACTGTGAACAATAGGCAAACATTCCATCCTGAGCAGCTAGTTTGATACTTGTTTGTAGCATGCCCAGCCAGGCTATTTGAGTCATAATGATTGGATACATTGTATGGTTGGACAAAAGTGTATGGAAAATGTCCATAAAATACTACAAAGGCGTTATCTTGAATAACATTGCTCCTAAAAGTGTAAACATTACATTGTTCAATAGTCAAACATTTCTGTTCACACCGCTGAAATGGTCAGTCCCAATTTTAAAAAGTCGTATACGGGTACTCGGAACCGAAAAACGGAACCGGGTAATGACAGTTTCGGTCACCTGGATACCCGGCACAGCCCTAATACTCTGTAGTGCTTCTTAGATTAAATGTTGGCATCCAAGTATTAAAATAAAACTTGAATTATTAATAATCCATAAGGATTTTAATATCGTAAACTTCAATCCAGAAACTGGGCAGAAACTCAGCGTTGTCTTTTGTGGCACACTTTTAAATTATACCTTAAAGTTATATTTAAAAATGTTTTAAACAATCTACCATATATTTTCAAAAATATTGATGTATAAGTTTCCTTATCATCTATTTTTTTTTAAAGATAGGTTCACTGCCCTACTATAAAAAGATTGAAAAGCATGCATACTTTGTAGATACTTTGTGGAATAATAAAAGCTGGTAAAAATGTTGATTACTTAGCAATTAAGGTGTAGAAATATTGCTTATCAAGCTGTCTGTAAGACTAAGAGGAACAAAATGTGCAGTGAGCCAAGTTAGACTATGTATCACATTACCCAATGTCAACATTACCAGTGTATATATATTTACAGCATTTTTATTATAAAGGCCATCAAGAAAGTGTGAGGGGGAAATTGATGTACTGTCATCCCCCCCCCCTTCCCCAGTCCTTCATTTTGAGAAATTCAAGGAGAGCTATAAATTGCTCTCCTTGAGTTACTGAGGAGAGCTATTTGCTGTCCTGGGAACAACAAAAAACCGTCTAAAAAGTGAAATTATAACACTGGTTTATATTGTGACTGTTCATGAAACTGGTTAGTAAGTGAATAAAGTCATAATTAAAATCAGTTACAGTATGATACCTTTTATAAATGATTTCAATTAAATCTACATGTATACATGTAAAAAAAACTAGCATTTGAACGTTTCATAACGTTACATGATCTTTGTTATGAATCAAAAAAATAATTAAATGCAAGTTTTATAAAAAGGTTTACTGGTGTGAAATTGGAGAACTAATTACCGCAAACAGTCTTTACTTATCCTTTTCACCGTTTAAAGGGAATGTTAATGTTACTACAATTTTTCCCCTATTTTTGGATGTATTTTTTATTTAAATGAGGATTTCCCCCATCGGAAAATAATTGATCCCATTTGTAACCATAAGGGAGAAATCATCGCAGGGATGATTTCGTTCGAATATTTTGCGCAGCAAAGGCTGTGATGGCAAAATAATAATTAAGCAAACTGTGAATTTTGTATAGCACATTTAATTTATGCAGAATTACATTATGCAGTATGCACAACTCGGCCACAATTTAAGTTGTTGTTTTTAAGACTTTATTGCCGTTTAGTCCATCATATAGGCCTATGCCCGTATTTTACCAGAAACAATTATCTTTAATAGTGTGCGGAAATTGGGCCAGAAGTGCTACCAAACTTCAAGTGTATCTTTCTTCCAGGTAATTTTTTTTTATTCCAAGCAAAATTGCAGTCATTATTAAACGAAATGTTATCCCTCCGTCCATTTTTGTTTCTTTGCATTGTAGTAGCGATCGCTGAAACAGATGCAATATCACATCGTGGTATGATCAAGCTTGATTTCAATTATTAAAAATTAAAGCTTTGCCAATCAAGGAACAGTCTGAAAAATGAGTTGCTCACCGTGTCAGATAGGGCGATCATAATGGGTACTGAAATTATGGTACGCCTTGTTGTCCACCCCCCCCACCACTCTAAAAAGTGGAGATTGGCATGTCCCCCTAGTCCCCCACAGATCAACACCCATGCCTTAGTTACAACATTGATTATGTTGTCATAACTACTTCTATGGGTATGTGTCCCCATGTATTGAATCAAGATATTATATATTAAACAACCATCCTGTGATAGTTTCAGCTCAAAGCAGAGTCTAAGTCATGAGAAAAGTATACAAAAAAACATTCACTATTTTTGTAGAAAACACTTGGAGCAGAAAGTCACCAAGCAACTTTTTAATGTGCATATTTTGTTGTGTTTTCTCTGAAATCAGAGCTCTTCATACTGAACAATTATTGTGGATGATTGGTACAACTGTACCTCTTACCAACTTCACATCAAGTTAGCTTTTGGATAATAATTCAATCATTTTGTAATCAGGTAATTACCAATGTTGTACCTTCCCTGCTTTAAACCAGTTGGTCTACTGTCTAATCTTATCCACTGTATCACTGTCAAAACATATGAACAAATGTTAGCTTACCCTACAGTGGTTTTACCTTGTTTTATTGAAGTCACTTTAAACCAGTTGGTCTACTGTCTAATCTTATCCACTGTATCACTGTCAAAACATATGAACAAATGTTAGCTTACCCTACAGTGGTTTTACCTTGTTTTATTGAAGTCACTTTAGGCAGTTGAACACAAAATGAAGTAAATATTTCTTGCAGAAGACAGAGCAATTGATGCTACATGTAACGTTAGGGCATATCCCAAACAAAATGGCGCTTGACAAACACAGTTTCAATTGTTATAGCTACACCTATAGAGTCATGTGGCAAGGTCATAGGTTTGCCTACTACACAGTGAATGCAGTGTACATTTATGTGTATTATTGGCTCAGTGACGTACATTGAACTTTATTGTCAAAGTTCAGCTGTGTTGAGTAATGGTATTGTATATCATATTGGATAGATTATTTCATATCAACAATGTTGATGTTGATTAATCTTGGGATCATTTGTCACCCAAGACCATTTTGTCTAATTATGGATCATCCTGATTAAAGTTATATCCACTAAATTTATTTTAGGGAAGATTAATACCATCATCAGTTTTACAGGAAAATTTGAGCATTTGGGTATTTTTCAATTATCAATCCTATGTCTTATCTAGTAACAGCAAGGTCTATTCACTAGTAATCAACTACAGTCTTAATTATGACTGAATCAGGTTTGTAATTAAGAACCCAAACCTATTGACCTATTGCTGTTGAAGACTTAGCTATGTCCCTTAAGAATTGTTAATTCTCTTCCCAAAGACCTTAGACATGAGCTTATAGACATGAGCTTATAGACATGAGCTTAGACATGAGCTTGTTAATTTATCCATAAAAACGCTTTTGTAAATTGTCTTAAAGAGTTTTACCTAAATAAGTATCAAGAGTTTCTTTGTACTAATTTAAACTGCTACACATGTTCCTAAGCAGCAGGGCATTAAAGGGACAATATCATCACGATCAACAGGGCATGGAATCAGAGTGCTAGTTTTAGATTAACTCATTGACTGAAAATAATACCCCATATGATAAAGTCATATTACCGTTGCTGCTGCATAAATGAGCCAGTCATATTCAGTCACTTTGTTAAGTTAAACTAGGACACTGATTCCATGCCCTGTCAAAGGTCTGCTCTGATCAGGACAAAACTGCCCCTTTAAATTTAATTATTTATGTAAACAAAATGCTTTTGTGGGAGGAGTTATAATTTATGACATGTTCTAGTTTTGCTCTCTGTGCTGGAGAATATACTATTATAATTTCATGTATGTATGATTTATTTATTGTGTGATCAACACCATGAATTGAATTTTGAATCCAATTGTCATGTTTTCAGTTAGATATTTCTAATATTTCTAATATTGATTCAGTAATGTTAAATTTTCATGTTTTGAGTTCAGAGCAGATTTTCAACAGGGCATGTAATCGGTGTCCTAGTTTAAGATGACCACAGTGACTGAAAATTACTGGCTTATTTATGCAGCAGCAACGGTAATATGACCTTATCATGTGGGGTATTGTTTTCAGTCACTGATTTAATCTAAAACTAGCACTCTGATTCCATGACCTGTTGATCGTGACGATACTGCCCCTTTAAGCTAGGGAGGTGTGGGTCGTGCAAAATTTGTGTGATTATGTTAATATTCTAACTTGATCTCATGGTCATGAAAACATTGTCTCTTATTGGCTTGAATCTTAACGATATTTAAATTCTTTTGAAACAATCTTCCTACAGATCAGTCTGGTTGGGTAGTCAGAATAACATGATAGCTTCAATGTTGTAGCATGCTGCCCTCTTTCTGTCAGCAATGACCATGATAACATCAGATCGTGTTGTAGGGATTTTTGTAAAAGTTAATGGTAAGTTTCTGTGATACTTGATGGTAATCATGTTCAATATTTTGTGTGTTTCTGAGGATTAAGAATCACTGAGTTGACATTTCAGTTAGTTTAAAAAAGGTCATTGCAGGAAAGTTTAGTTCTTAGACAAAAATCCCTCATTCCAAAAGAGCTGATATTAGCTTTCTTTTAATGCGGACCTGAATTCAGTTGTTGACCGAACCACTCCCAAACATTCTTGACTCAATTCCAACTTCATCACCACTGTGTAGCTCTGCTGTTTATCCCCCAGAACTAATGGAAGGATCCACATCTGGAATGTGCAGGATACGAGCCAAAGTCAAAGCGGATGATTCCAATTTGTCTTGAAGGGGAGGGAAGGCTGTAAATTTTAGTACAAATTTGTGTAATTCAAGAAATACCTTTGATGATGGTGAACCAGTAATAAAAAAAAAAAATTGTCTCCCCCCCCCCCTCTGGATAAACCCATGATATACAACCAAAAGAAATGAAAATGATTCAAAGTTATACATTCATAGATATGATTTATTCACATCAGTTATTTTATTCACAAAATTAGATTTGTACAATATATTATTTTGATTAGATCTATGTACATGCAGAGAGAGCTTTATGGATTGCAATATGAATGACAAGTAAATTAAATCTTATTGAAACTAAATTGAACTTAATCAACAATCACATAATAATAGTCAATAAACCAAAAGTCTCTAGATGATATACCAGTAATTAAAGGAGAGATTGTGAAACAAATGTCCTTGAAAGTCTGCAAATGAATATTTATGTTGAAATTCATCAGCAAAGAAACATTAGAGCACAAGTTTGAGGTTTTCAGTGGCTTGAAATTTAGTTACTCCATTGAGGAATGGACAAATTGTGGAATTACAAAACAATAATAATTTCTATAAAGGGAGGTTACACATAGTTTTACATATAATGTACTTGGTGTAAAGTTGATGATGGAATCAAACATCTCTTGAAATCTTTCTGTCTGAGGAACTATCATATAAATACAAATTTATGAAATCATTTCTTGACTGAATTTCTGACTGAATGAGACACAAAATTATAATAAATACAAACAATTTAAAGGTATTTTCACTATTTTGACATTAAAGACACAACCTCATTAAGCTGAAACTTTCACAGGTTGGTTGTTAAATGCAGATCTTGAAAGTAAGCAAACTTGTAGAAGAAATTTAGCAAAAGTGTAACCTCCCTGTACAAATACATTCATTCAGAAATAGAATTGGATTGACCTTATTAAGAAGGTGCATTAGATTCCAACAATTGATAAAAGTACACAAGACTTGAATATAAACATTACATAGTATCAAGCTCCTCTTTTGTAATTTCACAAGTTATTATGTTGAATTGACCTTATTAAGAAGGTGCATTAGATTCCAACAATTGAAAAAAGTACACAAGACTTGAATATAAACATTACATAGTATCATGCGTGTCACCAGGAATTTCATTATGAGTTGAACATTTGTAAATGTATTCAAATGTTCACATTATCACACAAATTGTTTTTGTTTGTTTTTTTAGAAAAGAAGTGGCATCTTTGCTTCTTCATTAAAATATAGAATCCAAATCTAGAAGGAGATTTGTTCACATCCTTCAAACCTCCCTGGTGATGCACATGAGTATGATGAACTGTAGCAACTAAATAAATGACAGTATAATGAAGGTCATTACCCTCATTGAAGACTCTACAAGAGACTGGATCCACATGGAATCATGCTCATATATATAGATAATGTACAGTGCTTAGTATTTATATCAACCAACTTCTACAAGGTATAATTACATGACAAAATACCCAAAGCAGGGAGGAGGGGGCTTCATCCCCCAAGGCCCCCACACCCCCTGGATCTGCCATTGGAAGTTATTTGGGCTTGGGACAGGAAAACCTCAAAACAGTTTGTTCATTGCAATGTATACAATTAAGCTTATTACACAATTGATGAAGATTATCATTTGTAAAAGTGTTCAATATAATGTATAAAGCTAATTATGAATACTTATTATTAAACGTGTACAATAATCATATATGTTGAAAAGTAAATTTAAATCAAGACAAATGAAGCTCCTCTTTTGTAATTTCACAAATTATTATGTTGAATTAGTTGCTCATTTATGAGATTAAGAGTCATGGGTTTCCTGAAGATAATTTCTGTCTGGAATGGGACAGAAATGATTGCATAGAAACCTACAGTGCTTTGGTTAGAAACTGTGAATGAGATTTCACAACTTGTTTCCAAATGAAACATTGACTGGTCAATTGTTTATATGCAATTCTTGATTGTCATTTAGTATTCATGCACATGATGACATTTTACAAACAGTGTATCAAGAATGTACTATTCATTTTTATTTCCTTCCAGGTTGACAGCATGACAACCCTTCTAATTGACCTGATCAGAGGTCAACAAGAAACAGTCTCAGCAAGAAACATCCTCAACCAAGAGAGATCAGCTCAGGATGCTCCAACAAAAGGTAAGAGGAAGAAAACTAGACTTGTATAAGGTGCAGCTCAGGTGTAGAATATAACCTTTCCATTATGCAACTCTGTACAAGGGTGGATCCAGAGGGGAAAAGAGAGGGTATAGACCTTTCTTTTGCTATGTCACAATTGTAGTTTTTGTCAACTGGTGATTGGCAAACAATGGGTGACCATCAGTGAAAACAAAGAAAGTATTGACAAGATATTGACATATGAATAATTAAAGAGTTACATTTACAAATCAACAGACAATGTCAAAAGCAAAATGAAGGGAACTCCCTCTTACGATGCATCACCCATATTTGTAACTTTTTCACCAGTGATTCCTGATAACTTACTTTTTAATATGAAAAATAAATAAAAATGTATTTTCCTTGTAGAAAGGCATCGAAATATGCAAAAATTACAAATTAAATATAAACAAACATCAGAGCCATGTTTACAGTGATAAAGTTATGAAATGAATTGATGGCAGGACCTGTCATTAATTCATTTAGGTACTTAGATAAACCATGCTTCTTGGACATTTCTCTTGTGAAATATTTCTTTTTACAAGATGTATCACCGATATTTTACTGGTATTTTTGTTTTCATCAAAACAGCAATAATTTCTGAGTGAAGATTTCATTGTCAATGAATTGTATATGCTCTCTTGTCATGTCATGTCAAACATTAATAATAAATGATACAAGATTAATTCTATAGAGTGACATTGATACTCAAGATTCTACATTACATGTTTGGGTAACATATCTTGAAGAGGACATTTCACCATTATGATGATGACAAGGGAGATTGCCAGTCAGCAGCATGTTGGATTACATCACATTATGTGATATATCTTCACTGAGGACCAGTCTGCTGCTACCAGCTGATGCCCATCTGCAGTGAATGTGATTCCCATGGGGTTGTACAGACCCTGAGCTATACATGAGATGAATCTACCATCATCATCATAATGGTGAATATGACCAGTGTTATAATCCTCATTGGACATTGCAATGTATATGCCTGATCTGTCACAGCATACACCTTTGCAGTGTTGAACTTCCTGACCATTGATTGTTGGTTTGATTGTGAGTAATGAAGTACCATTGCTATCAACAATGTCTACTTGATGTTGGACATAACCACTGACTATAACTCTATTATTATTATCAATGGCCAGGAAGCAAGGTGCTGTTTTGACTAGCATAGTGTGAATGAGCGAGCCATCAGTGGGGCTGTGCTCGCTCACCACCATCCTCTTCACATCACCTATTATGATGTTACCCTTATTATTTACTGCTACACTTTGGAGGTCCACTGCAGTCTTCCCTACCTCACTATGAGGCACTGTGTGGAAGTCAAAGGCAAGTGTGCCATCATTGTTGTACATCTTGATGACATTGTTGGTGTTGTCCACAACCACCAAGTGATTGTGTATAGCTGCAATGCCAAATTGACCTGGAAAAAAAATAATAATAGAGATAACACAGCACAGTGATATAACAATTATGTGTGTTATGTTTTATGAGCTGAACATTAAATGAAGATATTTCTACATATTTTGACATGAAGGCCTATACATGTACAAAGGGATTCACAACAGCCAATGTTCACTTTGAACCTTTGAACTGTCATGATTTATTATTCACTATTTATTACAATCAATGTCATGTTTCAGAAAATAAAATAGGCTAAATTTAAATTGATGACAGCCAGTGAGTACATGTATAGCACATAATTTCAATGTATGAAGGTTTTAATAGCATAACATGTAGTTATGAGCCACTTCTTTCTTTTTCTAGGAAAATTCAGTTAAGTGGAACGTTTCTACATTAAATTATTATTCAAACATTTTGTTTAATGTTTAATGTTTGTTGAGGTATTACTAGGAGAGCAATTAGACAGTGAATAAAAAGATTCTAATGCACTCATAGTTATAGAGATTTCCCTGCTTTCTAAGAGAAGGTCATCGGAAACTGAATAAAATTGATAATTTCACATTAACTCATGGTTAAGTACTTCAAAGGTTTGCTGAAATACATGTAGAAACTCCTAAAATAATTGTTTCATAGCTAGGGCTGTGCTGGGTATCCGGGTATCCAGATACCCAACAGAAACTGTCATTACCCGATCCGTTTTTCGGTTCCAATTACCCGTAAACGACTTTTTAAATATGTGACTCTTCAACAATGTAATGTTTACACTTTTACATGACATACAGGATATCCTTATTTAGAAGGCAGGGGTGCAGTAAGGTACAAGCGCATTAATTTTTTCACCCAATGGGTTCCGCCCACATCACCTTTGACCAATGACATAATTCAACACCTGTTTTGTGAACCTAAACAACCAACCAGAGCTCTGATCACGCACACACAGGTCTTCTAGTCTCCTGACTCAGTCACGTGTTATGTTCAGGTAGGCTGCTGTGTGCGTGTGATCAATGGGGCTTTCTTTTGTACATCGTATATTTGTAACTCAGACACTTTTGCAGCGATCAGTTTTTATTTCAGAAATAACTTTCAGTAAATACAAGACAGGTACATATTTCACCAAGAGGTTTTACTTTAATAAAAACGACACAGTAAAGAAAAGATTGATTTAAGTATGGTATCCTCTGTATTATAAAGGTCAATTTTGTTACCATGTATTTGTACAACACCGGAGGCATGTTTTCAACAAAAATGAAAACGGGTATCCGGGTATCCGAAGTTTCCTGATTTGGGGTATCCGGTTCCAAATATGTGATGTGATCTGGGAAAACCCTTCACATGGTGAAATTTGTCATTTTTGTGTTATATACATCAAATTAACGAGGACACTGTGCTGTTTTCAAAACTGTTTTATTCATGATTCTAGGTTGTCTATAACTCTCGGGAAGTTATAGCCGCCGCTGTCCTTAAAAAACAGTGGTGGAAACGAAAAACAAAAGACGGCTTTTTAATTATCTGTCAACATAAAACTATGTTTTTACATAAAACGATGGAATTTTTATTTAATATTTTCAAGAATGATCATTTAGATATTAACAATTAAAATGGTAACAAAAACTCAAATTAAAAAAAAAAGTGGGGGACTATTTTGCCATTATCTTCAAAACAAGTTCGCCGACATCCGACGGGTTTTCCCAGATCGCATCACATATATCTGAAAACGCACACCCCTATTCATAGCTATACAATGTGTGTAAGCTTGTCAGTATTACAAATCAAAACATAAATAATTACACCTTCAAATTAAATTGTCAGAGCTGGTTAGAACAGTCAATGACACAGACCCTTCATATGACATCATTGACAGAATTATCAATGAATAGGGAGTATGTTTGGCGTCTAAATTTACTTGAATTCTGTTCAAAGATGAAAATACACCAATGAGCTTGTGACACACTTGCTAATACACATATGTGCATTTACAGCATATGTACATCATGTGTATTTAAGTTTTGATAACTCCTGTGTGATGTTCACACCCGATGGATGCTACCGTATGCTGTCAATCATGTGTACAAAAATATCTGTTCTTTTTTCAGGGGGGTAAAGAACAGCGACAAAAAATAACAATTTTCTCTGATTGAAATATATTTTGGAGAAACAAAACTCAAATGAGGTTGTTACAACATCCAATCTATCAATCTCCCACAAGAATATTTCTATTTCAGTAAACATTTAAAAGGACATTTTCTCTGAACCAGTTTTTTCTCAAAATCAGGAAAGTCCGATGTCAATCTTTGTTTACATCATGGCAATGCGGCATAGCGTGTGGTGTAAGTGAGGGAAAACAAACTTATCAAGATTATGTGTATGTGTACATTGTATACCTGCAATTAATGCTCAGTTTACTGATACACATGAACATCTGTCATGATTTTCCATCAATATAGGAACAAATTTGACCATTCAATGGATAATTTGACCATTCAATGGATAATTTGGCATGGGAAATTACCAGGGAGGTAATTTTTAAAGTTATTTGTGTACTCTTTTGTTTGCTTTTATTCAGAGTAACTTTAAACTGGTCAGATGCCATGATCATTTGGTCTGTCAATTCATAGGGTATGTCAATGAGTTGTTTGCTTTTATTCAGAGTAACTTTAAACTGGTCAGATGCCATAATCATTTGGTCTGTCAATTCATAGGGTATGTCAATTCATAGGGTACGTCGAGTTGTACCCCCAGTTCTTTTCAGAACTAATTACTACTCAATTGAGATTCCACATGGTGTCACCGCAATTAGTCTTACTTATCATCCTCACCATGCAAAGCTACAAGTTTTACCTGTATGTCAATGAGTTGTTTGCTTTTATTCAGAGTAACTTTAAACTGGTCAGATGCCATGATCATTTGGTCTGTCAATTCATAGGGTATGTCAATGAGTTGTTTGCTTTTATTCAGAGTAACTTTAAACTGGTCAGATGCCATGATCATTTGGTCTGTCAATTCATAGGGTATGTCAATGAGTTGTTTGCTTTTATTCAGAGTAACTTTAAACTGGTCAGATGCCATGATCATTTGGTCTGTCAATTCATAGGGTATGTCAATGAGTTGTTTGCTTTATTCAGAGTAACTTTAAACTGGTCAGATGCCATGATCATTTGGACTGTCAATTCATAGGGTATGTCAATGAGTTGTTTACATGCATGTTCATCAACATCATTCAGTGTCATGTCGACACAACAATGAATGAATTCAGTAAGTGGAGTGTGGTAGTTATTTATTGGCAATCTTTTGAATAATGTGTGCTGCAAATGAGTTTGACCAGTTGTTTTAAATTACAAAGCACACAAAGATCTCGTTAAGCTTCTATGGCCGGCTGGAAATCTGTGGAACTTCACTTCGGGATTCTGGAAAGCATTCATTAACGACACACTCTGGTGATAATTCTGGTCTATGGCTGTCTGACAAACAATTGAATTTAACTCTTAAGCAGAATTTCCCAAATTAAAGATGAAGTTGAAGGAGTACATTTATTAATGTTACTAGCAGACGACTGACTATATGAAAACACAACAACCCTTTATGCTGCTACCCATGCCATGTTTATTGAACCTCCACTGATGTGTTGCATTTACATACTTAAAGGGGCAGTATCAACACGATCAACAGGGCATGGAATCAGAATGCTAGTTTTAGATTAACTCAGTGACTACCATAATACCCCACATGATAAGGTCATATTACCATTGCTGCTGCATAAATGAATCAGTAATTTTCAGTCACTGTGTTCATCTTATAAAACCAGTACACCGATTCCATGCCCATTTGAAAGTCTGCTCTGATCGTGACAATACTGTCCCTTTAAACAGCAGTGTGTTCTTTCTGCAAATTGGCTGAATAAGCCGCATGGACTGATGAATTTTTAGACGTTTGTTTAAAAGCTAACAAAAATAATTGAGAGTCAAATGATATTTTAGTTGGTATTATGGATGTCTAATAATTGTCATAACAATGAGTAAAGTTTGTGTTATAGTCCTTGCTAAAGAATGGTTTAGAATATCTCTTTAAGTTCACTTGCAATCCTACAGGGGTATTGTCTTTGTTTGGGGCTGTTGTTTCTTTTTTCACTGTTGTTCACTCATTTTTTTTATACTGTGCAATTTTCTTTTTTCTTTTTTTTAATGGATTTGTAGCTTTGTGAATTTAAAAATTAGTTGAAATGAAATGTACTGCACCACAGTCTTGTTTTTACACAGCATTCACTGTACTACACTACATGCTATTGAATGCATAATGTGTACATAAGAAACTTACATCCTTGTATTGGAATGGTTCTTTTCTGATGTCCCTTGGTGCTGCAGATTACCACTCTCTTGTTCCCTCCGTCTGCCACTGCAATCTCATCACCATGTTGACAAGCAGAAACACCCCTAGCCCAACTGAATTCTCCTGAACCAAATTCATCACACAGCTCCCACTTGGGTTCCTGCAGCTGCACCTTGCCAAGATTGATATCACCAACCCTCTGACTCTCCTTGAATCTCAGATGACAAAGCTTGTGATCAATCTTGGGAATACTTTGACTGCTGAGAAATTTCAAGTCCTTGCTGATAGTGGGATAGAGTGCAAGGAAGTCAGGATCTGATGAATTGTTGGTGACATCTTTGGCGGTCTCCAGTGAATGCTGTATTTGTTGTGAGATTACACTCACTGTTTGCTCATATTCATCCAATTTGTTATTACGATCTTTGTGGAGGTTTTTGATTTCATCAATGATGCGACTCTCTTGAGCTGTTACCTCAGCCCTGATCTCATCAGCTCTGTTCTTCACCTCTGCCATGGTTCTTTCAACTGTGATGTCCAGTTTGTCTTTCATTGTTGAGGCAGTTGCTAGCGATTGTTCAAGTTCCTTGAGAACTCCTTCAAGGAGAGTAAAGAATTGAGCCAATGACTGTTTATATGTGGATGAGGCTTGGTTGCAATCAATGTACTCATGTTGTGGTTTACAGTGGTCTAGGACTGTACAAATTTGGCAAATCAACTTGTCACATGTTACACAGTAGAACCATGCCAGTTCACCCTCATGGGTTTGGCATTCTGGTCGACGTTTTTGTTTTGTCTCTTTTATTGCTACCTTCCTCTGAATAAAGTCTTCCAAAGTAGCAATGGTATGCTTGGACAATGATGGAATATTCTGGTGTATTTTGTAGCAGTTTGCACAGATATACCTTGGGCAGTCCAGACAGCGATGCGTAGCCTCATTTCCCTCATTGCATAATTCACAGGTAAGCTTTGTGTTGCCTGATGAGCTGACCAACTTCTGTTGCAATGTGATCTCCTCAACAAGACCAATTAGATAGAAGTTGGTCTTGAGGCCTGGAACACCCATCGTAGGAAGTTGTGTCTCCCGTCGACACAAAGGACAAGGAATCATGACAGCATCCTTGTATTTGGTAGTGTGGTATTCATCTAAACAGTTTTCACAGAAGCTGTGGACACAGTCCAGTATTTTGGGTTGTCTGTACACCTCTTTGCAAATACTGCACTCAAGATGATCCTTGCTGATTTTCTCTAGAGCTGAACCCAATGTTGGTTTAGAAGTAGCCATTTCTATAGATCTGTTTATAAATGATGTATGGAATAAAATGTAAAATCAGACTCAATATCAGGCTCACATCAGGTAATGCAACAATAAGTTTGTCACAAGTGTTTAAAAGGTTATTTGACTTTCAGAAAAAAAGCTTCAAATTACATTTGAGATACAATTTTCAATAAATCTTGTTTAACAATATTTACTGTAGTATCAAATTATTTGTCATGTTCTTATGAAAACAAATTTCAATGTCAATTTCGAAAAGGAAGGCATTTCCTGGGAGGTGCTTATCCCTCCATACCAATAATTTAGCCTTGTTTTGGTCATCTATTAAAGGTTAATATTAAAGATGTATTGTGTACTCATGCTGACAAAATACTGGAGATTTAAATTGTGTTGGGTCACCAAAGTTGTGAACTTTAAAACCAGACATCTAACAAAAAATCCAGTTAAACATATATTGACACAATGATTAAAACCGAACTTGAATGTTACATCCTCAATTCATTACAATGATTAGGTTTTCACTTCATCTATTGGTATACATACAAGAATTGTTGATGTCTTATTTAATTTCTTAAAACTTTAGTGAACCAACAACAAATCAATATTAAATAAATATCTCATATAAAAACTTATTTTCTTCAAATTTTACCAAACATTTTCAAACGTTCCTGCTTAAAGATGCATCGCCAGTGTTATTTGGTATTTTAACAGCAATTTCCAGCAATTATGCATTGCTATTTTACTTGTGAAAGGAAAAAGCCTGGTTTTACAGTAAATATGTACCAAAATTAATTGATGTTAGGTCCCCTCATAAATTCTTACTGCTATACCAAGATGCGGACAACTATTGTTTTTTAAATTTCCAATTTCAAAGTATTTTTTTTATTTCTAAAAGGAAATTGCCGATAAAACACGGCGATACATCTTTAATCTCCAGTGTGTATTGTGGACCTGATTTGTCTCAACTATCATTTAACTTGTATCATATAGATATGTTTCAACAAGAAGACAATGTCTTATAATACATCATACACTGAATTAGAATTTCTAAACTGAGTTCAACATTCATTACAGGATTTTGTGATCCCACAACCTTGTGGAAGTACCGTATGGTAAAACTCAATCTGCTGAGTAGATGAACAAAATCATAATCACTATATTCACTGTCCATAGAAGTCACTCCAAACATCTAAACAAACATGACAAATGTTAGCTTACCTCACAGTGGTTTTACTTTGTTTTATTGAAGCCAGTTGAACACAAAATGAAGTAAATTTTTACTTTCTGACAGAGCATATGATATAACATGAAACGTTAGGGCGGATCCCAAACAAAATGGCGCTTGACAAACACAGTTCAGTTCCTGGTAGAGTACGTGACAAAGTCATTAGGTCATAGGTCTACCTGGCTGATATGTACAGTACACAGTGAATACAGTGTACCATAATTGTTTGACTCAATGACGTATGCATATTGAACTTCATTGTGAAAGTTCAGCTGTGTTGCATGTTGTATATAATATTGTATCCTGCTTGTGTTGTAAAGTGTGAGTATAATCTACAGGATAGTATCCCATAGATTATACCATAGAGTAAGGTCCTTGCTATATGATTATACTCACACTTGTTAATACAATACAAATACTAACTTCTCTCTGACTTTTACCAATGCTGATAACTGCACTATTCATGACTGATAGGTGACTTCTCTGTAAATAACAACTAAAGCCCTTGTTGAAACACTGAGACACAGTGAGGCTGATTCCTTGAAATGTCTGAGAAAGCTCTGACCAGTTGCTAAATCCAGTTGCATTGTTATAAGTTTGTGGTCAATCCTCATAGGAGCAGTGTGATAAATTCATAGTCCCATTTAACCCATTGCCCTACACCCTTACATCATTGACTCTTTACTCTATGGGAGCTATAGAACTATGCTCAATATAATCATAGATCATTTTATTATTACAATAAACATGATCAAATATGAGTTATTTCATTCTCAAATGTTGATATTGACCAATATTTGGGTTTGTGATGTGTCACCAATTCACTGAGACATATACATATAGATTTAATTTAGTGCAAGTACATGTAAAATGTACTTCCACCTAAAATGAAAATTCCAGGTATTGAATTTCTAATAATATTTCTCTCTAACTTTTGTTAAAGGAACAGTATTGTTTCGATCAAAGCAGATTTTCAACAGTGCATGGAATCAGTGTCCTTGTTTAAGATGAACACAGTGACTGAAAATTACTGGCAGCAATAAAATTTCTGCAGCAGCAACAGTAATATGACCTTTTCATATCGGGTATTATGGTAGTCACTGAGTTAATCTAAAACTCGCATTCCGATACCATGCCCTGTTGATCGTGACGATACTGTCCCTTTAAGAATTTAACTGTCAGAAGTATAGTTTGTAACTTTGACCAATGCTGAATTCATCACTCAAGACAATGATACTGTGGACTGTTCATTTGAAATTATATATCAATGATGACATTTATTTCATTGTTAACAAACAACAAAACAATATAATAACACTTTCTCTTGAGGACGATCAGAGCATACTGATCGAAACGTCGAGTTGTACATCCAGTTCTTTTCAGAACAATATATAACACTAACAGCAATGTATCATACAGTGTACAAAATATAATTATTTGATTTATGAATAATACATCAATATAATATAGACTTTTGTACATGCAGTGAATACATAAACACCTCAAAAAAAGAAAGTCCCCACCTGTATGTTTTAAAAATATTTTTAAATTTAGAGACTTATGAGCATAAACATGATATGACGATTTAGCCTGATCATCGACACACATGTTGCAAGCAAGATTTGTGCGGATAACGTTGCGCATCAGTGCACACAACTCGGTTGATTGTGTGGGGGTACCTGTTAATTTCTCACAACTTTGCATTGTGGCTCAAAATAACGCCCCTGAACTCAAGCAAAATGGGTTATCCCTTTTGTCATCAGCTTTATTTGTCTGTTACATAATGTCTTGGAGCACTTTTAAACTAAAGACCTCATTATTGGAATGTTCATTTGCATGGGAAGGTATTGCCCAGGTCCGCATCCGTCGCCTCATAAACAGTATGCACCGAAGGTGTCGGGCAGCAATGGACAATCGTGGCGTGTATTTCCTTCCTCCATGGTTATACCCCTTACTGAACAAACCCAACATGCTGCTTATGTCTTAAGTATTGGTCAATAAAGCTGATGACAAAAGGGATAACCCATTTTGCTTGAGTTCAGGGGCGTTATTTTCAGCCACAATGCAAAGTTGTGAGAAATGAACAGGTACCCCCACACAATCAACCGAGTTGTGTGCACTGATGCGCAACGTTATCCGCACAAATCTTGCTTGCAACATGTGTGTCGATGATCAGGCTAAATCGTCATATCATGTTTATGCTCATAAGTCTCTAAAATTTAAAAATATTTTAAAAACATACAGGTGGGGACTTTCTTTTTTTGAGGTGTTTAGAATATAAATTGATTTGAAAATAATGTTAACATTATGGAAAGTAAGGAAGCAGTGATTGTTGGAGGAGGATGGTGGGAGTAGGTTATAAAATATTAATAGCTTCAGGGAAGAAGGGATGGAAAGTAAGGAAGCAGTGATTGTTGGAGGAGGATGGTGAGAGTAGGTTATAAAATATTAATAGCTTCAGGGAAGAAGGGATGGAAAGTAAGGAAGCAGTGATTGTTGGAGGAGGATGGTGAGAGAAGGTTATAAAATATTAATAGCTTCAGGGAGAAGAAGGGATGGAAAGTAAGGAAGCAGTGATTGTTGGAGGAGGATGGTGAGAGAAGGTTATAAAATATTAATAGCTTCAGGGAAGAAGGGATGGAAAGTAAGGGAAGCAGTGATTGTTGGAGGAGGATGGTGAGAGTAGGTTATAAAATATTATTAGCTTCAGGAAGAAGGGATGGAAAGTAAGGAAGCAGTGATTGTTGGAGGAGGATGGTGAGAGTAGGTTATAAAATATTAATAGCTTCAGGGAAGAAGGGATGGAAAGTAAGGAAGCAGTGATTGTTGGAGGAGGATGGTGAGAGAAGGTTATACAATATTAATAGCTTCAGGGAAGAAGGGATGGAAAGTAAGGAAGCAGTGATTGTTGGAGGAGGATGGTGAGAGTAGGTTATAAAATATTAATAGCTTCAGGGAAGAAGGGATGGAAAGTAAGGAAGCAGTGATTGTTGGAGGAGGAGGATGGTGAGAGTAGGTTATAAAATATTAATAGCTTCAGGGAAGAAGGGATGGAAAGTAAGGAAGCAGTGATTGTTGGAGGAGGATGGTGAGAGTAGGTTATAAAATATTAATAGCTTCAGGGAAGAAGGGATGGAAAGTAAGGAAGCAGTGATTGTTGGAGGAGGATGGTGGGAGAAGGTTATAAAATATTAATAGCTTCAAGGAAGAAGGGATTTTGAAATTGGTTTAAGTTGCCCTGAAAATTGATTTAATAAAATAATGCCACAGAGACAGTTTAGACTATAGTTTAGACATTCTGATTGGTTGACATGTGATCACATGGTTGTTTAAGTATGCTTTCTCTCTTTGAACCAAGATGTACAGTTCAATGTGGAGTCAAGTCTTGAGAAAATGTGAAAAACATTGGAGTAAATGTTATATTTTTAAATGCAAGCACTTGAAATATAATTTATATTTCAATATAATTTGCATAATTACCATTTCATATAATATTTTGGTCATTTTGTGTTCAGTTTTACAGAAAACATTGGAGTAAATGTTCTATTTTGTTCATTTTTTTCAATGCAAGCACTTGAGATATAATTTATATTTCAAGTTAGCTTTCATATAATAATTTGGTCATTTTGTGTTCATGTCATTACCAATGCTGCATCTTCCCTTTAAACAGTTGTGTAAGTTCATTTGAGATGCACCAGCTACATCTGTGTTTCTGGATGCAAATTGTTCCAATTTCTGCAACAGTTTTTTAAAATATTTTTACAACAAAATCAGGAGGGCATTCATGAATGGGAATAAAAGAGTAACACTTTGTCTTGACCTCAGGATAAATACCCCTGGGGTTGTGGCCATGGGCAATTACGGACATTACCTATGGTTTGCTGGTTCTTTATCCCTGTGACACAATCGGTCTTTATCCTGTGATCAACACCATGCATTGAATTTTGAATCCAATTGTCATGTTTTCTATTTCTAATTTTGATAGCCTTAGTAATGTTGAATTGTCATGTTTTGAGTTCAGAGCAGATTTTAAACAGGGCATGGAATCTGTGCCCTAGTTTAAGATGAACACAGTGACTGAAAATTACTCAGTCAATGAGTAAATCCAAAATTAGCAGTCCGATTCCATGCCCTGTTGATCGTGACAATACTGCCCCATTAAGCTAGGGAGGTGTGAAGTCATGAAACCTTGTGTGATTGTATTAATATTCTAACTTGATCTCATGGTCATGAAAATGTTGTCTCTTATTGGCTTGAATCTTAACAATATTTAAATTCTTTTGAAACAATCTTCCTACAGATCAATCTGGTTGGGTAGTCGGAATAACATGATAGCTTCAATGTTGTAGCATGCTGCCCTCTTTCTGTCAGCAATGACCATGATAACATCAGATGGTGTTGTAGCTCGTTGTACAGGATGTGTCAACTTGTTCAGGGATTTTTGTGAAACTTGATGGTAAGTTTCTGTGATACTTGATGGTAAGCATGTTCAATATTTTGTGTGTTTCTGAGGATTAAGAATCACTGAGTTGACATTTCAATTAGTTTAAAAAAGGTCATTGCAGGAAAGTTTAGTTCTTAGACAAAAATCCCTCATTCCAAAAGAGCTGATATTAGCTTTCTTTTAATGCGGACCTGAATTCAGTTGTTGACCGAACCACTCCTAAACATTCTTGACTCAATTCCAACTTCAGGGCTCGAAATTAACGCTGGACCGCAGGCCCGAGGCCAGTGATTTTACCGTCGGGCCAGTAAACTTTCCACTGAACAAGTCCGGCGGTCTTGCGATTTTCAACTGAATAAAAATAAATATGTATACATTTACCTAAATCACAGTTTCATTCCATGATTATCTTTCATTAAAAAACAAAAAAGGTTGTCTTTGACTCTGAGTGTGATTGTTTTTCTTCCTGTCTGTTGTCAAATTGCACCTCCGAAAAGCGCATGCTGCTCCTATAAAACACGCTGGCCCACCCATGGCGCCGCCACGACGGCGCCGTGGTGCTGGAGAGGAAATTGCTGGGGAGAACCACCGAACCAACTGCAGCTCGTGGTATTATGCCCGGTCGCGTCAAGGTCAAGCACAGTACCAGCGTCCTTCGTGTTTACAAATACATGGACGATGTACGTGCGTGTGTAGCAAAAAAAATACAACACAGGATGTAGTTGATTTGAAGTCTGATACCTTGCAAACGAATTTGTATAGCGTTGATGTCGTGTTATTGACGTCTAGGTTTTATGCTTTCATTACCACGAATCCCTGTGTTGCATGGAGATAAGTATGGTCTTGTTTCCATACGTCTTGCTCGCTAAGTTATCGGATCATTGTCGCCCTATTTTACAGTTCAATTCTGTCAACCCGGAGGAGGCAGAAGAGGAGTGGTCTAACCTTAAGCACAACATTTTCTGTACCACCACATACAGTCAGCGCCAGGATCCCGATAAGCGACCAAGCTGGGAGAGCATCAATCAGAGATTTAAACTCCAATGTCCCAACATTCTTGCCTTGGTGGATTTGGCACTAACAGTACCAGCCTCAAATGCTCAATGTGAACGTGGTTTCTCGCAGATGAAGATAGTGAAATCAGACTGGCGTAGTAGTCTCACAGTTACTGCAGTAACTGATATTCTTCGCATTATCCTACAGACCAGCAATGTTGGGGACTATGATCCTGAGGATGCATTGTTGATGTGGCTAAAGGGTGGAAAAAGGTCAAAGCGGCCATACATCCGTCCATATGGTAGACGTCCAAAGCTGTCCACGTCAGCTCATGATGACACTAATGGTTCATCAAGTTCAAGTGAAAGCGAAGATGAGTCGGACCTAGAGTGAAGCGAACTCCTAGAGGTTTTTTCTAAATTCACTTAAACCAAATGTGAAACACTTTTATTAAAAGTATTAAAAAAAACAGTTTATTTGCCACTGCTTTGCCAATCATTCGTTAAAAAGGGGAAGTACATCACTGTTTTTAGCTGAGCAAGTTACATTGTAGTTCCCATCCTTTATTTATTAATACAAATCATATGTTGCAACGGTTCAACCTGTGAAAATTTCATTATATGTTTTTTTTTCAAGGGTTTTGTGCACAAAAAGCTGGGCTTATTTTGGCTAACATTTAAAGTTGCCAAAGGGAGAGTTTTGTGTAGCTTTTTTAAGACAAATAGTACAATCACAGAAAGCGGTAATAGGTTT
>CM055831.1:27420144-27446450 GCA_029582265.1 Zoroaster sp. YZ-2022
CATTGGGCAGGCTTTCATGTGCCATTCCTATGAGGAACAGTATCGAAAAACATTGAAAAACGCCACCACGACATTATTCAACAGAGTATACCTTAGATCTTGCTACATTATGACCCAAACATTGCATTCTTTCAGAAAATGAAAAAAACCTGAACAAAAAATTGATTTTCCCTCGTGTAATTTATGTTAAATTTTGTATTTTTAGTCAAAAATTTACCCGTTTCGTGTGTAAAATGCACATTTAGCGAAAAACTGGTCCAATAACATTATCATAACATTAAATAGCGCCACCTGGGAGCTTAGATCTAATAAGTCATTTCTCTCTGGCCTGTCAGCTTTCTAACAATATAATCTCTGTTTTGATTGGTTGAGGTTTAGGCTCGCGTATGTTCGCTTAAAAAGAATTGTGCATCTGAAATCCAATGAAATTTAGTGTTGCTCATGGCTCGGCGCGTGGGGCATTGCACGTGTACACACACACACACACGCACGTGTAGCTGGACTGCACTACGTGCATGCAGGGTTTCTTCTTGTGAGTGTTAGTGTGATCAACATTGTCAATTCTTCTGTATTTGTTGCCAAATTGTGAGTAGGTTTCTTACATTTATTTTATAGTTTTACGATAAACACATAAGCACTCTTCAATAGTGTTAGCAATCAGCTGCATGCCTTCCTGTGAAATACCATAAGTGGACCCTCACAGTGCCGTACAATAGGCCTACCTATTTAGCAATAATGGACTGGCCTAACACCCCCAATTAAGTCTACACAGAGCCAGGGAGCTGTTATCTTTTATCTCCCAGGCCATTCGACTGTGCATTTTTGGCTTGTTTGCATGGGGTTCATTTGACCAGAAAGGATTTGATATGATCTGTAAATCACGATTAAAAGAAATCGACACAGTGAGTCAAGTCAGAAATTCCATGGAAACAAAAATAGAACAGTCTTTTCAGCTTTTGGAAGTGAGAAACACAAGGGAACTACATACACTTTGCAAATGAATTTGCGATTTATTTTGACGCTTGTACAGGGGTACATACATGTGGTTATCGGCTCTAAAGCAATTCCTGCATGAATGAAAAAATAATCGCGATATTATCA
The DNA here is from genome assembly GCA_029582265.1 of Zoroaster sp. YZ-2022. Taxonomy (NCBI): domain Eukaryota; kingdom Metazoa; phylum Echinodermata; class Asteroidea; order Forcipulatida; family Zoroasteridae; genus Zoroaster; species Zoroaster sp. YZ-2022. Next base: position 27,421,246 of record CM055831.1, read on the forward strand.
AAAATCGCGATATATGTTTGCCGATATATTGTGGATGAAAAAAATCGATATCGCCCAAGCATAAGTGGGGGACATTTGATATAATGTCCCATCATCCACCCCCCTTTTAAAAAGTGGAGATTGGCATGTCCCCCTTGTCTCCCACCGATCAACACCCATGCCTTAGTTACAACATTGATTATGTTGTCATACCTACTTCTATGGGTATGTGTCCCCATGTATTGAATCAAGATATTATATATTAAACAACCATCCTGTGATAGTTTCAGCTCAAAGCAGAGTCTAAGTCATGAGAAAAGTATCAAAAAAAACATTCACTATTTTTGTAGTTAGCTTTTGGATAATAATTCAATCATTTTGTAATCAGGTCATTACCAATGTTGTACCCTTCCCTGCTTTAAACCAGTTGGTCTACCGTCTAATCTTATCCACTGTATCACTGTCAAAACATATGAACAAATGTTAGCTTACCCTACAGTGATTTTACCTTGTTTTATTGAAGTCACTCTAAGACAGTTGAACACAAAATGAAGTAAATTTTTATTGTTGAAGACAGAGCAAATGACATGTCAAGTTAGGGGGCGGATCCCAAACAAAATGGCGCTTGACAAACAGTGTACACGTAGTTCCAGATAGAATACTTGACAAAGTCATTAAGTCATAGGTCTACCTGGCTGATATGTAGCTCTGATAGGAGCCTATCTACAGTGCAACGTACACTTCTGATAGGGTTGTGACCAAGAGTACTTTTTGGTCGTGTACCTGCAATGTTTGCACCTATAATTATCTCCTTGTTTGCCGGTCTCCAATGGGATATGGTGATGGAAATGCAGGCACTATAACTTCTTAACTGCCTCTTGGAGAAATGATTGTTGGTGAAAGAATGTCTAAAAAATAAAAAGATTTCCTTGACCTTGGGGTCGCAACATCGATTGCGCGTCAGAACACGTCTCTTAGTTTAAATTGCCTGCACTGTAAGTCAAGTCCTGTCGCCCTTGCGCAATCAATGTTCTGATACGCAATCGATGTTCTGATGCGCAATCGATGTTCTGACCATCGCTCATGCGTATTATTCAGCATGAACGTCATGAAAAGTTTGTACACATATTGACCATTGGTCTGAGAAATGTCGGGGAAGAAATCCACTTCTTTAGACATCTTTCAGCAACAATCATACATGTCTCCAAGAGGACAGATAAAAAAAGGAGATTATTAGGTGCAAACATTACAGGTACACAACCAAAAAGTACTCTAGGTCAGGACACTATTAAAAGTACAGGCGCGTGTCCAGGGGGGGGTCCAGGGGACCCGGACCCCCCCCCCTCTGCTCGCGCCGACCTTCAGATTTTTTAAAGGTTAACTCTAGTCCGTTCCGTGTAACACTGATCTGTTGAATGCCACAATTTTTTTTGGGGGGGGGGGGTGTGATTCGATATTTTTCTCAAAATTATCCGTTGTTTATTTGTTTACATTACTTCGTCCAAACACCTATATGGCCCTAACGGCATTCCAGCGACGAAAATCGATCAGAAACAGGCGGCGCGGGGTAGGTAGAGGTCGAGCGCCATCTTTTCAATGAAGTACTGCCTATACTGACGATTCATTAAGAAGAAACCACGCAGACTTTTCTCTAAATAATACGAGTAGTGGGCTACATGTACCTAATCATGCAAGTAAAAAAACTGCACAGTTTCTTCTTAGAGGAATACACCACTAATCACCTGAAATTTGGAATATTATTCTAAATATTAGTTAATACCAATTCTTGACCCCCCGCCTTGAATCCCCTGGGCCCCCCGCTGTGCGCGTGCACCTTCGGTGCGGCAAAAGAACTTCGCCCTCAGCCTATAATATGTACACGAGCCTATGATCCATAGCGGGTGAGACCTTTATAAACTAAATGACATCAAATAATTTTCTTGCAATGATAAATTGAGGCTGGTGTGACGATGTTAAAAGATGGTATTGGTTAGATAGGCGAGAATAATTTTGTGAGTGGGTCTAGAGGGAGACGTGGAACGGGTTTTTTAGGGTGGGGTGGGGCCGTGGGGGAGGGTTGGGGTTGAAATGAATGGTGGTAGCTGATCTGACATTAATTAAATTGCCTAAACCCACTGCAAATTTTCAGTCTCCTTTTTAATAATTAGTCAATTTTCAAACCATGTGGCTTCAAAATATTCAATGCATACATACACTATCAGGGGATGGGAGAGGCCATTTCCTGCGATCTGAGGGGTTTATTCTACCAAAAATTTTCTTGTACGCTCCGCGCCAACCGATGGTGGCGCTCCGCTTAGATAGTCTCAGGCCAGACCCCCCCCTGCTGAAAATCCTGGACACGCGCCTGAAGTAGTACATTGTACTGCAGATAGGGTCTTATCAGAGCTAGCTGATATGTACAGTACACAGTGAATACAGTGTACCATAATTGTTTGACTCTATGACGTATGCATATTGAACTTCATTGTGAAAGTTCAGCTGTGTTGCATGATGTTGTATATAATATTGTATCCTGCTTGTGTTGTAAAGTGTGAGTATAATCTACAGGATAGTATCCCATAGATTATACCATAGAGTATAGGTCCTTGCTATATGATTATACTCACACTTGTTAATACAATACAAATACTAACTTCTCTCTGACTTTTACCACTGCTGATAACTGCACTATTCATGACTGATAGGTGACTTCTCTGTAAATAATAACCAAAGCCCTTGTTGAAACACTGAGACACAGTGAGACTGATTCCTTGAAATGTCTGAGAAAGCTCTGACCACTGCCCAGCATTGTCAGGCTCTCATTGGTCAGGAGTTGTTAAATCCAGTTGCATTGTTATAAGTTTGTGGTCAATCCTCATAGGAGTAGTGTGATAAATTCATAGTCCCATTTAACCCATTGAATGTGGGTTCGAATCCCGGCCGTGACACTTGTGTCCTTGAGCAAGACACTTAACCATAATTGCTTCTCTCCACCCAGGGGTTAAATGGGTACCTGTGAGGGCAGAGTTGGTTGATTAGCCCTATATGCGCTGTAATGGCAGCAATTGAGCTGTATACTCCCCAGGGAGCTGAGATGGTTTCAGGAATGATTTATGAGCCTTATGAGCCTAATGAGCAGGGGTAATGATAAAATGCGCCTTGAGCACCACTTAGTTGGTGGATACGTGCGCTATATAAGTCCACACATTATTATTATTATTATTGCCCTACACCCTTACATCATTGACTCTTTACTCTATGGGAGCTATAGAACTATGCTCAATATAATCATAGATCATTTTATTATTACAATAAACATGATCAAATGTGAGTTATTTCATTCTCAAATGTTGATATCAACCAATATTTGGGTTTGTGACGTGTCACCAATTCACTGAGACATATACATATAAATTTAATTTAGTGCAAGTAAAATGTATTTCCTTCTAAAATGAAAATTCCAGATATTGAATTTCTAATAATATTTCTCTCTAACTTTTGTTAAAGGAACAGTATCGTTTCGATCAAAGCAGATTTTCAACAGGGCATGGAATCAGTGTCCTTGTTTAAGATGAACACAGTGACTGAAAATTACTGATTCATTTATGCAGCAGCAACAGTAATATGACCTTATCATGTGAGGTATTATGGTAGTCACTGAGTTAATCTAAAACTAGCATTCCGATTCCATGCCCTGTTGATCATGACAATACTGCCCCTTTAAGAATTTAACTTTCAGAAGTATAGTTTGTAACTTTGATAAAGGCTGAATTCATCACTCAAGACAATGATACTGTGGAGTGTTCATTTGAAATTATATATCAATGATGACATTTATTTATTTCAATGTTAACAAACAACAAAACAATATAATAACACTTTCTCTTGAGGACGATCAGAGCATACTGATCGAAACGTCGAGTTGTACATCCAGTTCTTTTCAGAACAATATATAACACTAACAGCAATGTATCATACAGTGTACAAAATATAATTATTTGATTTATGAATAATATATATATATAGACTTTTGTACATGCAGTGAATACATAGAATATAAATTTATTTGAAAAAAATGTTAACATTTTGGAAAGTAAGGAAGCAGTGATTGTTGGAGGAGAATGGTGAGAGTAGGTTATAAAATATTAATAGCTTCAGGGAAGAAGGGATTTTGAAATTGGTTTAATTTCCCTGAAAATTCATTTCATAAATGCCACAGAGATAGTTTAGACTATAGTTCAAACATTCTGATTGGTTGAGATGTGATCACATGGTTGTTTAAGACCAGTCGTAATGTTGGTATCACTGCTTCTACAAGGATGCTTTCTCTCTTTGAACCAAGATGTACAGTTCAATGTGGAGTCAAGTCTTGAGAAAAATGTAAAAAACATTGGAGTAGGCCTAAATGTTATATTTTGTTCATGTTTTTTTTTAAATGCAAGCACTTGAAATATAATTTATATTCAATATAATTTGTATAATTACCATTTCATATAATAATTTGGCCATTTTGGTCATTTTGTGTTCATGTCATTACCAATGCTGCACCTTCCCTTTTAAACAGTTGTGTAAGTTCATTAGAGATGCACCAGCTGCATCTGTGTTTCTGGATGCAAATTATTCCAGTTTTTGCAACAAAGTTTTAAATATTTTTACAACAAAATCAGGAGAGCATTCATGAATGGGAATAAAAGAGTGACAGTTTGTCTTGACCTCAGGATAAATACCCCTGGGGTTGTGGCCATGGGCAATTAAGGACATTACCTATGGTTTGCTGGTTCTTTATCCCTGTGGCCGTGACACAATCGGTCTTTATCCTGTCATCAACACCTTGCATTGAATTTTGAATGCAATTGTCATGTTTTCTATTTCTAATTTTGATAGCCTTAGTAATGTTGAATTGTCATGTTTTGAGTTCAGAACAGACTTTCAACAGGGCATGGAATCTGTTGTCCTAGATGAACACAGTGACTGAAAATTACTGCCATATTTATGCAGCAGCAACGGTAATATGACCTTATCATGGGCGGTATTATTTTCAGTCATTGAGTTAATCTAAAACTAGCACTCTGAATCCATGCCCTGTTAATTGTGACAACACTGCCCCTTTAAGCTAGGGAGGTGTGGGGTCATGAAAACTTTGTGTAATTGTATTAACCCTTTAAAAACACAGGCCTGTTTTGGTGAATTTTGTTCTTTGTATAAAAATTTCTGCCTTCTCAAAAACCTTATCACATTATATACCATTGGAAAGCTTACATATGGGCCTACATTTTTATCAAAGTTTTGACCCCCACCAACCTTTTGGGAAAAAATGGCGTACAGATGTTGTGTAAGAATTTATTTATTTCATCGGACGCCGGCATCCGATATTCTACAGGGCTGAGTTTAAAGGGTTAATATTCTCCTTGATCTATCTCATGGTCATGAAAACATGTTGTCTCTTATTGGCTTGAATCATAACAATATTTTAATTCTTTTGAAACAATCTTCCTACAGATCAATCTGGTTGGGTAGTCGGAATAACATGAGAGCTTCAATGTTGTAGCATACTGCCCTCTTTCTGTCAGCAATGACCATGATAACATCAGATTGTGTTGTAGCTCGTTGAACAGGATGTGTCAACTTGTTCAGGGATCTTTGTAAAACTTAATGGTAAGTTTCTGTGATACTTGATAGTAAAGCTGCTTCTTTCTTCAATTGTCAAATAATTCTAATATTTGATTAACCTCACAATTTAGTTACTTTTCATTCCATATATAGAAATAATTGCGACAATATCAGTTTATTTTGATAAAGAAAGCAACAAGGATGTGAACTACAATAATAATGAAACATACATGTAAGTAAAAATTATAAGTTAAGAGATTTGATTTATTGACATCACTCAACTGAGGAGGGAGATTGTGGGAACAAACAATGAATTGACTTGTTATAATATTGTTTTGATAAACCTGATTGGAGACAAAGAGTCAAATTAATTTATATTACAATCTGATCTAATAAATGTGACTCGCTCTATCGTAATGAGGAATGTCCCCCAAATATGAAAAATGGAGATATGCATACATCATAACGGGCATTTAATGGGCTTTCCAATGAAGCCAAACATAAATGTGTCCCTTTTTCCATTCCAAAGTTATTAAACAAAGAAGTTGAGATACTGGTGGATTGTTACAGAAACGTTTTACGAGAAAAACGGGTTTTTAAAAAGTACGTTTGAACTTACGCGCTGCGTGCACTACGTATGGAGGCGCGCTGTACATAGTATCTGAACTTGAACAAAATAACTTACCATGGCAACGGTAATCTTTCGGAAAGGCTAGAATCATAAAATTTAACAGCCGTATGGACCATGTCTTTAAGAATACTATGTGAAAGTTTAATGTCAATGCTCAAATTACTTTAGAAGTTCTGGGTCTCTGAATGTTTGATAAACAAACACTGTCAAACAACGATCATGCGTGTACATGAAGAACGTGACGTATACTACTATACAATGCATGACCGGTCGCTCCGATCCCATGCTCAGTGCATGCGCCGTGCACATGTACATGTACGCTGACAAGGTACGCAAAATCATGAAAGCACACAGTACAATCAGGCCGGCAGGCTGCGCTTAAACCGCCCACTTTGTTTGTCTACGTCCATTCGAGGTAAACATCCAAACTGCGCAAGCTCAGTAACCCGTTGACGCATGTTCGTCCAATCAGCTTTCTGGAACCCTACGATGTAGGGCTTAGACTTAGCAACAAGGAGACTTTCTGTATTAAGTCTTTGGGCGCTTATCTTATTATTCAGTATTCAGACAGTGATGTCATTACTAAAATTACAGAGGTCACATCATGACCTTTCTAACAGTACCAAACATGCATGTTAAATGATAATGGCGTGGCTCGAAACGGCGCTTACAAAAGCAGTTCAAACTCGTCTTTTTGGAGCTAACGAGGACGATTTGCAACAGAAATGGACACAGACACGCTTGAGAAAAGGTCTTTATTTTCTACTTTATTGATATTTTTCTCAAAAAGTAAAATAACACACACAAATTTTTATATTTAAGGTACCTAAATACACAAAAACCTTAAAATCGATTTCAATGCGAATTTTATTTTTTACGTTATGTGAATTTCAGAGCTTGTTTACGCGAAACGGTCCCTTGGGGGACATTCCTCATTACGATAGAGCGGGTCACAAATGTCATTTAAATGTAAATTTAATTAATCAACAGTAAAACTTAATAGTCAATAAAATAACAGTCTCTAGATTATGCTCCTAAATTAAAGGAGGGAATTTGAAGAAAACAAAATCTGCAATATTAAAGGGGAACTGTCGTGGATTTAAATCAAACAGTTAAATATGTGATTGTTTTATTCTTTTATATCATTAAAAGATCAATAAAATTTTTGTTTTGTGTTTTTATTGTTTTTGAGAGTGTTATTTTACCATTGTAAAAATGCCCCCCACAAAATGATCGCTGCACAAAACTATGTGAGCCGCTGGACCTGACCACTTTACTCTTGTCAGTCGAACTTTGCTCGTCCAAATATGGCGATATTTTGGGTCACTTGGGAACAGATGAAGGCTAATACCGTCTTTGGTGGTGTTGCTACATCCTGCAGAAACACATCTTCCTGGCATTTTATTAGTTCCGGAAACAAAAATCACGGAAGAAATGAAATCGACGCTACGTGTGTGAAACATTTGTATGTACATGTACATCATGTACACATCGGATCTTCCCGACCTTACGTCACATATCTTATGCAAATGAAGCTTCCACCATGGGGCGGGGTTGCCTCCCCCAAACACTTTAAACAGAAATCAATGATTAAATAGACACAGGTGGGTCTCAAAAACAATATTTTATTACAAAACGCCTTAACTTAAGGCGTAGTAAAGGATGTCAGTCCCCCTTTAATGTTGAAAATTATTTAACAAAGACACATAGACCATAGATTTGAGTTATTTCATTGATGTATGGAAAATATACATGTGAAAACTATCAGAAATAGAATACGATTGACCAAAATAACAATTTCCACTGGGTTCCAAAAATTAAATCTTATACTTGATTTTTTAAATTATAACAAAATTTGTAAAAAAGGTATGGTAGACCATTGTTAAATTTGACCTGATTACAAAATGACACAATTATTATAGGAAAGCTAACTTGATGTGAAGTTTGTAAAGGTATCAAGCATCCTGAGAAATTATTTCCTTCTGAATTACTTTCATTTTAAAATATATTTTGTCAAAATTATGAATGTTTTTTTCTTCATGAATTTGTGGCATGATTGTCAGAGTTAAGCAACATTGACCGCAGTCAGTACTTGGATGGGAGACCATTCTATGAATTATTTGAGGTTGTGTGGCTAGTCTGAGGTATGGTAATACCTTAATAACATCACCAGGGGTTCACATCCTTCAGATGTAGTTTAAGAACCCAGGACACATATCACTAGTCTGAGGTATGGTAATGCCTTAATAACATCACCAGGGGTTCACATCCTTCGGATGTAGTTTAAGAACCCAGGACACATATCACTAGTCTGAGGTATGGTAATACCTTAATAACATCACCATGGGTTCACATCCTTCAGATGTAGTTTAAGAACCCAGGACACATATCACTAGTCTGAGGTATGGTAATACCTTAATAACATCACCATGGGTTCACATCCTTCAGATGTAGTTTAAGAACCCAGGACACATATCACTAGTCTGAGGTATGGTAATGCCTTAATAACATCACCAGGGGTTCACATCCTTCGGATGTAGTTTAAGAACCCAGGACACATATCACTAGTCTGAGGTATGGTAATACCTTAATAACATCACCATGGGTTCACATCCTTCAGATGTAGTTTAAGAACCCAGGACACATATCACTAGTCTGAGGTATGGTAATGCCTAAATAACATCACCAGGGGTTTACATCCTTCAGATGTAGTTTAAGAACCCAGGACACATATCACTAGTCTGAGGTATGGTAATGCCTTAATAACATCACCAGGGGTTCACATCCTTCAGATGTAGTTTAAGAACCCAGGACACATATCACTAGTCTGAGGTATGGTAATACCTTAATAACATCATCAGGGGTTCACATCCTTCAGATGTAGTTTAAGAACCCAGGACACATATCACTAGTCTGATGTATGGTAATACCTTAATAACATCACCAGGGGTTCACATCCTTCAGATGTAGTTTAAGAACCCAGGACACATATCACTAGTCTGAGGTATGGTAATGCCTAAATTAGATCACCAGGGGTTTACATCCTTCAGATGTAGTTTAAGAACCCAGGACACATATCACTAGTCTGAGGTATGGTAATGCCTTAATAACATCACCAGGGGTTCACATCCTTCAGATGTAGTTTAAGAACCCAGGACACATATCACTAGTCTGAGGTATGGTAATACCTTAATAACATCATCAGGGGTTCACATCCTTCAGATGTAGTTTAAGAACCCAGGACACATATCACTAGTCTGAGGTATGGTAATGCCTTAATAATATCACCAGGGGTTCACATCCTTCAGATGTAGTTTAAGAACCCAGGACACATATCATGAATGTTTCATTACAATAGGTGATGAAGTTTTGGAGAAAACAACTTTCTAAGAAAACAATGTTTTGTAAATTCTACAACAATTCCTGTTTTCTCAAAGATGAAAACACTTCAAACAACATCATTTCCCAGGATGCTTGATACTTGTACCAACTTTGCACCAATTAAGTTTGAATGTAATAATTTGTTCATTTGATAATCTAGTTATTACCAATGTTGATTTGATCAATTCTTTGATCAAATAAAATGATGAGATAAAAGAATACAAAATGAAACCCTACCATCTAAAACACTTTAGGTAGGTTTTAGTTGATGAAAGTATGGTGAAAGTTATCAGGTGATAACCTTCATCTTGTAGAGTCATTGAAGACTCTACAAGAGGCTGTATGAATCCAAATGGAATCATCCTCATTGATAATGTACAGTGCTTAGTATTTATATCAACCAACTTCTACAAGGTATAATTAGATAACAAAATACCTTACAAATTAAGAGATGTCAAGTAGGTCTCAAGTTAAGGAATGATGAAGGTCATTACCTTCATTGCAGACTCTACAAGAGACTGGATCCACATGGAATCATGCTCATATATATAGATAATGTACAGTGCTTGGTATTTATATCAACCAACTTCTACAAGGTATAATTACATGACAAAATACCCAAAGCAAGGAGGAGGGGGCTTCATCCCCCAAGGCCCCCTACACCCCCTGGATCTGCCATTGGGGCTTGGGACAGGAAAACCTCAAAACAGTTTGTTCATTGCAATATATACAATTAAGCTTATTACACAATTGATGAAGATTATCATTTGTAAAAGTGTTCAATATAATGTATAAAGCTAATTATGAATACTTATTTTTAAAAGTGTACAATAATCATATATGTTGAAAAGTAAATTTAAATCAAGACAAATGAAGCTCCTCTTTTGTAATTTCACAAATTATTATGTTGAATTAGTTGCTCATTTATGAGATTAAGAGTCATGGGTTTCCTGAAGATAATTTCTGTCTGGAATGGGACAGAAATGATTGCATAGAAACCTACAGTGCTTTGGTTAGAAACTGTGAATGAGATTTCACAACTTGTTTCCAAATTAAACATTGACTGGTCAATTGTTTATATGCAATTCTTGATTGTCATTTAGTATTCATTCACATGATGACATTTTACAAACAGTGTATCAAGAATGTACTATTCATTTTTATTTCCCTCCAGGTTGACAGCATGACAACCCTTCTAATTGACCTGATCAGAGGTCAACAAGAAACAGTCTCAGCAAGAAACATCCTCAACCAAGAGAGATCAGCTCAGGATGCTCCAACAAAAGGTAAGAGGAAGAAAACTAGACTTGTATAAGGTGCAGCTCAGGTGTAGAATATAACCTTTCCATTATGCAACTCTGTACAAGGGTGGATCCAGAGGGGGACAAGAGAGGGTATAGACCTTTCTTTTGCTGTGTCACAATTGTAGATTTTGTCAACTGGTGATTGGCAAACAATGGGTGGCCATCAGTGAAAACAAAGAAAGTATTCGGTTTGCGGTAACACCATGTGTTTATCTCAACTAACGTGAAGCTGAGATACAGGTTCTGAAAACTGAAAAGAACCGTATCGCACAATCGTATCTCAACCTTCGTTAAGTGAGAAAGGTTCAAGGGAGAACCAATTTCGGGCAACTCGTTTTTCTCTACTGTCGCTAAGTGAGAAATATGGTCTCACTTAACGAAGGTTGAGATACGATTGTGCGATACGGTTCTTTTCAGAACCTGTATCTCAGCTTCACGTTAGTTGAGATAAACACATGGTGTTACCGCAAACCGAAACGATATCGATATTCCACCATGCAAAGCCTCAAAACTTATAAAGAAAGTATTGACAAGATATTGACATATGAATAATTAAAGAGTAACAGACAATGCCAAAACCAAAATCAGGGGAACTCCCTCTTAAAGATGCATCATATATTTTTTTCACCAGTGATTCATGGCAATTTTTTTTATCTGAAAATAACTATTTTCCTTGTAGAAAGGCATCAAAATATGCAAAAATTACAAATGAAAAAAAGCATGAGAGCCATGTTTACAGTGATAAAGTTATGAAATGAATTGATGACAGGACCTGTCATTAATTCATTTAGGTACTTAGATAAACCATGCTTCTTGGACATTTGTCTTGTGAAATATTTCTTTTTACAAGATGTATTACCGATATTTTACTGGTAATTTTTGTTTTCATCAAAACAGCAATAATTTCCTGAGTGAAGATTTCATTGTCAATGAATTGTATATGCTCTGTATCTCTTGTCATGTCAAACATTAATAATAAATGATACAAGATTAATTCTATAGAGTGACATTGATACTCAAGATTCTACATTACATGTTTGGGTAACATATCTTGAAGAGGACATTTCACCATTATGATGATGATAAGGGAGATTGCCAGTCAGCAGCATGTTGGATTACATTACATTATGTGATATATCTTCACTGAGTTCCAGTCTGCTGCTACCAGCTGATGCCCATCTGCAGTGAATGTGATTCCCATGGGCCAGTACAGACCCTGAGCTATACATGAGATGAATCTACCTTCATCATCATAATGGTGAATATGACCAGTGTTATTCCCATTGTGCACTGCAATGTATATGCCTGATCTGTCACAGCATACACCTCTGCAGTATTGAACTTCCTGACCATTGATTGTTGGTTTGATTGTGAGTAATGAAGTACCATTGCTATCAACAATGTCTACTTGATGTTGGTCATCACCACTGACTACAACTCTATTATTATTATCAATGGCCAGGAAGTGAGGTGCTGTTTTGACAGGCATAGTGTGAATGAGCGAGCCATCAGTGGGGCTGTGCTCACTCACCACCATCCTCTTCACATCACCTATTATGATGTTACCCTTATTATTTACTACTACAGTCCGGAGGTCCACTGCTGTCTTCCCTACCTCACTATGAGGCACTGTGTGGAAGTCAAAGGCAAGTGTGCCATCATTGTTGTACATCTTGATGACATTGTTGGTACCGTCCACAACCACTAAGTGATTGTGTATAGCTGCAATGCCATGTGGATCTGGAAAAATAATAATAATAGAGATAACACAGCACAGTGATGTAACAATTATGTGTGTTATGTTTTATGAGCTGAACATTAAATGAAGATATTTCTACATATTTTGACATGAAGGCCTATACATGTACAAAGGGATTCACAACAGCCAATGTTCACTTTGAACCTTTGAACTGTCATGATTTATTATTCACTATTTATTTCAATCAATGTCATGTTTCAGAAAATAAAATAGGCTAAATTTAAATTGATGACAGCCAGTGAGTACATGTATAGCACATAATTTCAATGTATGAAGGTTTTAATAGCATAACATGTAGTTATGAGCCACTTTCGTTTTCTAGGAAAATTCAGTAAAGTGGAACGTTTCTACATTAAATTATTATTCAAACATTTTGTTTAATGTTTGTTGAGGTATTACTAGGAGAGCAATTAGACAGTGAATAAAGAGATATTCTAATGCACTCATAGTTATAGAGATTTCCCCGCTTTCTAAGAGAAGGTCATCGGAAACTGAATAAAATTGATAATTTCACATTAACTCATGGTTAATTACTTTAAAGGTTTGCTGAAATAGAAACTCCTAATATAATTGTTTCATAGCTAGGGCTGTGCCGGGTATCCAGGTATCCAGATACCCGACCGAAACTGTCATTACCCGGTTCCATTTTTCGGTTCCAATCACCCATAAATGACTTTTTAAAATTCGGACTTAACATTTGAGCGTTGCAAACAGAAATCTGTGACTCTTGAACAATATAATATTTACACTTTTACAGACAATTATCTTTAAATTCAAGAGATTACACTCCAATAAAGCCTTTGTAGTATTTTACCAACATTTGCCATATATTTTTCTCCAACTGTTTGTGATACATTGTATCCAATCATTAAGACTGCAAAGGGCCTGGCAGTGGCTGCTTCAAACAACTTATCACACCAGCAGCATATGAGGGAATATTTGCCTAATTGTTTGCAGTAATTGGATTAGTGGGGCAATTGCATGCTGATCATGATCGGGTAATTTATAGCTTGTTATGTGAATACATAATTTTTTTTCCCTAATGGTTTCCGCCCACATCACCTTTGACCAATGACATAATTCAACACCTGTTTTGTGAACATAAACAACCAACCAGAGCTCTGATCACGCACACACAGGTCTTCTAGTCTCCTGACTCAGTCATGTGTTATGTTCAGGTAGGCTGCTGTGTGCGTGTGATCAATGGGGCTTTCTTTTGTACATCGTACATCGTATATTGTAACTCAGACACTTTTGCTGCGATCAGTTTTTATTTCAGAAATAACTTTCAGTAAATACAATACAGGTACATATTTCATGAACAGATTTTACTTTAATAAAAATGAAACAGTAAAGAAAAGATCATGTATTTGTACACCACGGGAGGCATGTTTTCAACAAAAATGAAAACAAATATCCGAGTATCCGAAGTTTCCTGATTTGGGGTATCCGGTTCCAAATATATCTGAAAATGCACAGCCCTATTCATAGCTATACAATGTGTGTAAGCTTGTCAGTATTACAAATCAAAACATAAATAATTACGCCTTCAAATTAAATTGTCAGAGCTGGTTAGTAGTATGTTAATGACACAGACCCTTCATATGATATCATTGACAGAATTATCAATGAATAGGGAGTATGTTTGGCGTCTAAATTTACTTGAATTCTGTTCAAAGATGAAAATGCACCAATGATCTTTTGACACACTTGCTAACACACATATGTGTATTTACAGCATATGTACATAATGTGTATTTAAGTTTTGATAACTCCTGTGTGATGTTCACACCCGATGGATGCTACCGTATGCTGTCAATGACGTGTAAAAAAATATCTGTTCTTTTTTTCAGGGGGGTGAAGAACAGCGACAAAAAATAAAAATGTTCTCCGATTGAAATATATTTTAGAGAAACAAAACTCAAATGAAGTTGTTACAACATCCAATCTATCAATCTCCCACAAGAATATTTCTATTTCAGTAAACCTTTAAAAGGCCATACTGAACCAGTTTTTTTCTCAAAATCAGGAAAGTCTGATGTCAATCTTTGTTTACATCGTGGCAATGTGGCATAGCGTGTGGTGTAAGTGAGGGAAAACAAACTTATCAAGATTATGTGTATGTGTACATTGTATACCTGCAATTAATGCTCAGTTTACTGATACACATTTGACCATTCAGTGGATAATTTAGCGTGGGAAATTACCAATAAAGTTATTTGTGTACTCTTTTGTTTGCTTTTATTCAGAGTAACTTTAAACTGGTCAGATTCCATGATCATTTGGTCTGTCAATGCATAGGGTATGTCAATGAGTTGTTTGCTTTTATTCAGAGTAACTTTAAACTGGTCAGATGCCATGATCATTTGGTCTGTCAATTCATAGGGTATGTCAATGAGTTGTTTGCTTTTATTCAGAGTAACTTTAAACTGGTCAGATGCCATGATCATTTGGTCTGTCAATTCATAGGGTATGTCAATGAGTTGTTTGCTTTTATTCAGAGTAACTTTAAACTGGTCAGATGCCATGATCATTTGGTCTGTCAATTCATAGGGTATGTCAATGAGTTGTTTGCTTTTATTCAGAGTAACTTTAAACTGGTCAGATGCCATGATCATTTGGTCTGTCAATTCATAGGGTATGTCAATGAGTTGTTTGCTTTTATTCAGAGTAACTTTAAACTGGTCAGATGCCATGATCATTTGGTCTGTCAATTCATAGGGTATGTCAATGAGTTGTTTACTTGCATGTTCAAAACCAATTCATTAAATGGATTTTGGTAGTTATTTCTAGGCAAACTTTTGAAAAATGTGTGCAACAAATTATTGAAGTTTGACTGGTTGTTTTAAATGACAAAGCACACTCATGATCTCGTCTTAAAGCTTGTATGACTGGCTGGAAATCTGTGGAACTTCACTTTTGAATTCTGGAAAACATTAATTAAAGTTCTGGTTGGAACACAGATGAACAGACACTCTGGTGAAAATTCTTGACTATTGCTGTCTGCCAAATAACTGAATTTAAATCTTATGCAGAATTCCCAAAAATTAAAAGTATCCATCAATGTTGCTTACAGAAGACTGACTGAGTATGAAAACACAACAACCCTTGATGCTGCTACCCATGCCATGTTTATTGAACCTCCACTGATGTGTTGTATTTACATACTTAAATGGGCAGTATCATCATGATCAACAGGGCATGGAATCAGAATGCTAGTTTTAGATTAACTCAGTGACTACCATAATACCCCACATGATAAGGTCATATTACCATTGCTGCTGCATAAATGAATCAGTAATTTTCAGTCACTGTGTTCATCTTATAAAACTAGGACACCGATTCCATGCCCATTTGAAAGTCTGCTCTGATCGTGACAATACTGTCCCTTTAAACAGCAGTGTGTTCTTTTTGCAAATTGACTGAATAAGCCGCATGGACCGATGCATTTATAGATGTTTGTTTAAAAACTAAAAACCTTTTTTTGAGAGTCAAATGATATTTTAGTTGGTATTATGGATGTCTAATAAGTCATAACAATAAATAAAGTCTTTGTTAAAGAGTGGTTTAGAATATCTCTTTAAGTTCACTTGCAATCCTACAGGGGTATTGTCTTTGTTTGGTCTGGGGCAGTTGTTGTTTCTTTTTCTCTGTTCAGTGTGAATTTTCACTTCTTATATAAATCTTTTGATACTGTACAATTTTTCTGTAATTTTGTTGTTTTAATGGATTTGTAGCTTTGTGAATTTGACGTGTAAAATTAAAAAGTGACTTGAAATGAAATGTACTGCACCACAGTCTTGTTTTTACACAGCATGCACTGTACTACACTACATGCTATTGAATTTGTTTTTACACAGCATGCACTGTACTACACTACATGCTATTGAATGCATAATGTGTACATAAGAAACTTACATCCTTGTATTGGAATGGTTTTTTTCTGATGTCCCTTGGTGCTGCAGATTACCACTCTCTTGTTCCAGTTGTCTGTCACTGCAATCTCATCACCAGGTTGACAAGCAGCAATACCCCAAGCCCCATTGAATTCTCCCAGTTTGCCAAATTCATCACACAGCTCCCACTTGGGTTCCTGCAGCTCCACCTTGCCAAGATTGATATCACCAACCCTCTGACTCTCCTTGAATCTCAGATGACAAAGCTTGTGATCAATTTTGGGAATACTTTGACTGCTGAGAAATTTCAAGTCCTTGCTGATAGTGGGATAGAGTGCAAGGAAGTCAGGATCTGATGAATTGTTGGTGACATCTTTGGCGGTCTCCAGTGAATGCTGTATTTGTTGTGAGATTACACTCACTGTTTGCTCATATTCATCCAATTTGTTGTTACGATCTTTGTGGAGGTTTTTGATTTCATCAATGATGCGACTCTCTTGAGCTGTTACCTCGGCCCTGATCTCATCAGCTCTGTTCTTCACTTCTGCCATGGTTCTTTCAACTGTGATGTCCAGTTTGTCTTTCATTGTTGAGGCAGTTGCTAGAGATTGTTCAAGTTTCTTTAGAACTCCTTCAAGGGGAGTAAAGAATTGAGCCAATGACTGTTTATATGTGGATGAGGCTTGGTTGCAATCAATGTACTCATGTTGTGGTTTACAGTGGTCTAGGACAGTGCAATCTCGGCAAATCAACTTGTCACATGTTACACAGTAGAATCGTGTCACTTCACCTTTATGAATGGGGCATTCTGGATGAAGATTTTGTTTTGTCTCTTTTATTGCTACCTTCCCCTGAATAAAGTCTTCCAAAGTAGCAATGGTATGGTTTGAACATGCAGCAATTCTGGGGTGTCTTTTACAGCAGTTTGCACAGAGGTTCTGTGCACAATCAAGACAGCGATGGATAGCCTCATTCTCTTCATCACATATCTCACACATTAGCTGCATATTACCAGAGCTGACCAACTTCTGTTGCAATGTGATCTCCTCAACAAGACCAATTAGATAGAAGTTGGTCTTGAGGCCTGGAACACCCATCGTAGGAAGTTGTGTCTCCCGTCGACACAAAGGACAAGGAATCATGACAGCATCCTTGTATTTGGTAGTGTGGTATTCATCTAAACAGTTTTCACAGAAGCTGTGGTCACAGTCCAGTATTTTGGGTTGTCTGTACACCTCTTTGCAAATACTGCACTCAAGATGATCCTTGCTGATTTTCTCTAGAGCTGAACCCAATGTTAGTTTAGAAGTAGCCATTTCTATCTGTTAATAAATGATATAAGAAAAGAAGATTGAGAACAAACTCAACATAAGCCACATACACATATCCTGACTTCCCTGACATGTCTAACAATCCTTAATTCTCTGAATATGTATCCAATCCTCTCATCCCTCACAATAAGAGGTATTTTCATAAGGTGCACCCCTACTTCTCCAATGGTATTTTTGTTTTGCAGGCATACTGTGTAAGCCATCTTCATCCATCTGTCCATCACTGCATAATCCTTTTTTCCTTTCTTTTTTATGGGGGGAGTGTGAGCTAATTTGTAGATTGTCTTCAGAGGTGGTAATAACAAATGACACCTTCAAAATCGCTGGGTGAGGGTTCAGGTAGGTATATCAATTTGCCAAATGAAAATCGATATGGGTGGAGTGTCACACACATCCTTTGGCTACGGTCTTGCATCACTGTGTGTATGAGCCAAGTTGTAATTAAGATCTGCCTTTTCTGGATTCTAGATACTCTGTAGTGCATCTTAGATTAAATGTTGGCATCCAAGTATTAAAACAAAACTTGAATTATTAATAATCCATAAGGATTTTAATATCGTAAACTTCAATCCAGAAACTGGGCAGAAACTCAGCGTTGTCTTATGTGGCACACTTTTAAATTATACATTAAAGTTATATTTAAAAATGTTTTAAACAATCTTCCATATATTTTCAAAAATATTGATGTATAAGTTTCCTTATCATCTATTTTTTTAAAGATAGGTTCACTGCCCTACTATAAAAAGATTGAAAAACATGCATACTTTGTAGATACTTTGTGGAATAATAAAAGCTGGTAAAAATGTTGATTCCTTAGCAATTAAGGTGTAGAAATATTGCTTATCAAGCTCTCTGTAAGAGGAACAAAATGTGCAGTGAGCCAAGTTAGACTATGTATCACATGACCCAATGTCAACAATACACGTGTATATATATTTACAGCATTTTTATTATAAAGGCCATCAAGAAAGTGTGAGGGAGAAATTGATGTACTGTCATCCCCCCCACCCAGTCCTTCATTTTGAGAAATTCAAGGAGAACAGTAAATTGCTCACCTTGAATTACTGAGGAGAGCTATTTGCTGTCCTAGAAACAAACAAAAAACAGTCTAAAAAGTAAAATTATAACACTGGTTTATATTGTGACTGTTCATGAAACTGGTTAGTAAGTGAATAAAGTCATAATTAAAATCATTTACAGTACGATACCTTTTATAAATGATTTCAATTAAATCTACATGTATACATGTCAAAAAACTAGCATTTGAACGTTTCATAACCTTACATGATCTTTGTTATGAATCAAAAAAATAATTAAATGCAAGTTTTATAAAAAGGTTACTACTGGTGAAATTGGAGAACTAATTACCGCAAACAGTCTTTACTTATCCTTTTCACCGTTTAAAGGGAATGTTAATGTTACTACAATTTTTCCCCTATTTTTGGATGTATTTTTTATTTAAATGAGGATTTCCCCCATCAGAAAATAATTGATCCCATTTGTAACCATAAGGGAGAAATCATCGCAGGGATGATTTCGTTCGAAAATTTTGCGCAGCAAAGGCTGTGATGGCAAAATAATAATTTGCATCTATAGCAAAATCATATTTTTGCGAAGCAAACTGTGAATTTTGTATAGCACATTTAATTTATGCAGAATTACATTATGCAGTATGCACAACTCAGCCACAATTTCAGTTGTTGTTTTTAAGACTTTATTGCCGTTTAGTCCATCATATATATGCCCGTATTTTACCAGAAACAATTATCTTTAATAGTGTGTGGAAATTGGGCCAGAAGTGCTACCAAATGGCCAAAGATCTTCAAGTGTAGGCTATCTTTCTTCCATGCAAATTTTTTTTATTCCAAGCAAAATTGCAGTCATTATGAAACGAAAGTTATTCCTCTGTCCATTTTTGTTTCTTTGCATTGTAATAGCGATCGCTGAAACAGATGCAATATCGCATCGTGGTATGATCAAGCTTGATTTCAATTATTAAAAATTAAAGCTTTGCCAATCAAGGAACATTCTGAAAAATGAGTTGCTCACCGTGTCAGCTAGGGCGATCATAATGGGTACTGAAATTATGGTACGCCTTGTTGTCCACCCCCCCCCCCCAACACTTTAAAAAGTGGAGATTGGCATGTCCCCCTGTCTCCCAGCGATCAACACCCATGCCTTAGTTACAACATTGATTATGTTGTCATAACTACTTCTATGGGTATGTGTCCCCATGTATTGAATCAAGATATTATATATTAAACAACCATCCTGTGATAGTTGCAGCTCAAAGCAGAGTCTAAGTCATGAGTAAAGTATAAAAAAAACATACACTATTTTTGTAGAAAACACTTGGAGCAGAAAGTGACCAAGCAACTTTTTAATGTGCATATTTTATTCAATTATGATATCGAGAATTTTTTTAAGTTATCAAGATATCAGCAAATCACGATTTAAAAAAAATTGACATTATGAGTCAAGACAGAAATTCCATGGAAACAAAATTAGAACAGTCTTTTCAGCTTTTGGAAGTGAGAAACAAAAACGAACTACTTCAGAAGTAGGCCTACATACACTGTGCAAATGAATTTGCGATTTATTTTGATGCTTGTACAGGGGTACGTAGCTGTGGTTGTCGGCTCTAAAGCAATTCCTGCATGAATGAAAAAAATAATCGCGATATTATCGAAAATCGCGATATATGTGACCATCCACCACGAACGGGCTGTAAAGTCGCACACGTTGATTTAGCAGTACGGCTTGAAATACTTGAAAAATCAGTCGGTTGGCCATTTTGGTATTTTTTTAGAAATGAAAAGTTTGAAATATTCTCCTTTAGTTCTGAAAATTTCAGAATTAAATTCAATTTCAAAAATCATGAAAACCATGTTTTCTTTCGGGCAATGAGTTCATAAATCTGTACAAAATGTAAGTTTATATGAAGTTTATATGAAAGTGTAAGTAACCAGTGTAATGACTTTGATACACCATAACTTCGCGTAGGAATGTAGGAATGACTTGTGTTTGGTATCATTTTAAACCTTATGATATACTCTTTCCAAAAATATATGAACCTCCAAATGTGAAATTTTCGACTTTACAGTCCCTTTGTTGTGGATGGTCACATATGTTTGCCGATATACATGTATTGTGGATGAAAAAAATCGATATTGCCCAAGCTTAAGTGGGGGACATTTGATATAATGTCCCATCATCCACCCCCCCTTTTAAAAAGTGGAGATTGGCATGCCCCCCCCCCCCTGTCTCCCACCGATCAACGCCCATGCCTTAGTTACAACATTGATTATGTTGTCATAACTACTTCTATGGGTTGAATCAAGATATTATATATTAAACAACCATCCTGTGATAGTTTCAGCTCAAAGCAGAGTCTTACTCTTAGTCAATGAGGAAAGTATATAAAAAACATTCACTATTTTTGTCGAAAACTTTTCGAGCAGAAAGTGACCAAGCACACAGCACTGAAATCAGAGCTCTTCATACTGAACAATTATTGTGGATGATTGGTACCTCTTAACCAACTTCACATCAAGTTAGCTTTTAGATAATAATTCAGTCATTTTGTAATCAGGTCATTACCAATGTTGTACCTTCCTGCTTTAAACCAGTTGGTTTACGTCTAATCTTATCCACTGTATCATTGTCAAACATTTGAACAAATGTTAGCTTATCCTACAGTGGTTTTACCTTGTTTTATTGAAGCCAGTTTAAGACAGTTGAACACAAAATGAAGTCAATTTTCTTGCAAAGACAGCAAATGATGCTACACGTAACGTTGGGGATCCCAAACAAAATGGCGCTTGACAAACACAGTGTACCGTAGTTCCAGATAGAATACGTGACAAAGTCATTAGGTCATGGTCTACCTGGCTGATACATGTAGTAGCTCTGATAGAGCCTATATATCTACAGTGCAATGTACACTTTTGATAGGGTTCTGACCAAAGTACTTTTGGTCGTATACCGCAATGTTTGCACCTAATTATCTCCTTGTTTTTACCTGTCTTCATGGGATATGGTCAAGAAATGCAGGCACTATAACTTTAACTGCCTCTTGGAGAAACGATTGTTGGTGAAAGAATGTCTAAAAATAAAAGATTTCCTTGACCTTGGGTCAGAACATCGATTGCGCGTCAGAACGCGTCTCTTAGTTAAATTGCCTGCACTGTAAGTCAAGTCCTGTCACCCTTGTGCAATCGATGTTCTGATGCACAATTGATGTTCTGACGCCAAGATGATCGCTGATGCGCATTATTCAGCATGAACGGCATGAAAGTTTGTAAAATATTGACCATTGCTCTGAGAAATGTCGGGAAGAAATCCACTTCTTTATCAGCAACAATCGTACATGTCTCCAAGAGGACAGATAAAAAAAAGGAGATTATTAGGTGCAAACATTATAAGGTATACAACCAAAGAGTACTCAGAAGTAGTACATTGTTCTGCAGATAGGGTCTTATCAGAGCTAGCTGATATGTACAGTACACAGTGAATACAGTGTACCATAATTGTTTGACGCAATGACGTATGCATATTGAACTTCATTGTGAAAGTTCAGCTGTGTTGCATGATGTTGTGTATAATATTGTATCCTGCTTGTGTTGTAAAGTGTGAGTATAATCTACAGGATAGTATCCCATAGATTATACCATAGAGTAAGGTCCTTGCTATATGATTATACTCACACTTGTTAATACAATACAAATACTAACTTCTCTCTGACTTTTACCACTGCTGATAACTGCACTATTCATGACTGATAGGTGACTTCTCTGATAACCAAAGCCCTTGTTGAAACACTGAGACACAGTGAGGTTGATTCCTTGAAATGTCTGAGAAAGCTCTGACCACTGTCCAGCATTGTCGGGCTCTCATTGGTCAGGAGTTGCTAAATCCAGTTGCATTGTTATAAGTTTCTGGTCAATCCTCATAGGAGCAGTGTGATAAATTCATAGTCCCATTTAACCCATTGCCCTACACCCTTACATCATTGACTCTTTACTCTCTGGGAGCTATAGAACTATGCTCAATATAATCATAGATCATTTTATTATTACAATAAACATGATCAAATGTGAATTATTTCATTCTCAAATGTTGATATTGACCAATATTTGGGTTTGTGTGTCACCAATTCACTGTGATATAGATTTAGTGCAGGTAAAATGTACTTTATTTTAAAAAGAAAATTCCAGATATTGAATTTGTACTAATATTTGTTTCTCTCAAAGTTTTGTTAAAGGACAGTATCGCCATGATCAGAGCAGACTTTCAACAGGGCATGGAATCGGTGTCCTAGTTTAAGATGAACAGTGACTGAAAATTACTGGTTCATTTATGCAGCAGGAACAGTAATGTGACCTTATAATGTGGAGTATTATTTTCAGTCACTGAGTTAATCTAAAACTAGCACCGATTCCATGCCCTGTTGATCATGACGATACTGTCCCTTTAATTAAGAATGAAACTGTCAGAAGTAGTTTGTAATTTTAAGAAATGCTGTAGTCATGACTCAGGACAATGATACTGGGGAGTATTCATTTGAAATGATGGGGATTAGCAGGGAATGTTGGAGGAGGATGGTGGGAGAAGGTCATAAATTATTAACTTAGCTTCAGGGAAGAAGGGACTTTGTTTTAGTTGAATTGGTTTAGTTGGCCTGAAAATTGGAAAATTCATAAATGACTCAGGCAGTTTAGACTAGGTTTAGGAATTCTGATTGGTTGAGATATGATCACATGGTTGTTTAAGACCAGTCTTAATGTTGGTATCACTGCTTCTACAAGGATGCTTTCTCTCTTTGAACCAAGATGTACTTGAATCAACCAGTTTCAGTTTAATGTGGAGTCAAGTCTTGAGAAAAATGTTTAAAAAAACATTCCCAAGTTTTACAGAAAACATTGGAGTAAATGTTCTATTTTGTTCATTTTGTTTAATGCAAGTACTTGAGATATAATTTATATTTCAAGTTAGCTGTCATATAATAATTTGGTCATTTTGTGTTCATGTCATTACTAATGCTGTACCTTCCCTTTTAAACAGTTGTGTAAGTTCATTTGAGATGCACCAGCTGCATCTGTGTTTCTGGATGCAAAATGTTTCAGTTTTTGGAACAAAGTTTTTTATATTTTTACAACAAAATTAGGAGAGCATTCATGAATGGAATAAAGAGTGACACTTTGTCTTGACCTCAGGATAAATACCCTGGGTTGTGGCCATGGGCAATTAAGGACATTACCTATGGTTTGCTGGTTCTTTATCCCTGTGGCCGTGACACAATCCAGAGATGCCAACATACACGATTTGGGCGTAGCAAATACGATTTTGAGCCATGAATACGACTCTACGATAATACTTCATTGAAATACGCTAAACAAGCCGTCCCAGTATAATTGTATATAGTTACAATACAAGCAAACAATGATTGAACTATTAAGTGGAAATAAAAATGATGAAAAATAATTTTAAAAATGAAAAAACAAATCAACAACCTTTTAAATATAAACCGCAGTGGTGGTAAAAAGCAACGATAGCGGGATTAGCGTCGAATTCACGATGACTTATCACACAAGCGCGAGCGCGCTGGGTTCGACTGCCTACCTACCATGTACCCTGTACATCTGTACATTATTTGCAAGACCGTACCATTGATCTCTATTACATAATGGGAATAATGAGCATACCCGTGGGGAATGAGGTTGTCTGTAGGTAGCTTTGTGTACCGTGTACATGCGCGCATAAATTTTGCTCGGCACTGCATTACCTTTTAATTTCTTGAAGCTTCTTTGCAAGTGCGACTTCGGTGTCAGGCATGCAGGCACTGCTTACCGGAATTATGCGCTACGGCGCATAGAATCACACGCTTTTATGGTGCCGTAAGCGCAGAATTCGTGGGAAGCAGCACCATGAAATTGGCCAGGTGAGCTAGGGCTAGGCCTAGCTAAGGCTATCTTTGTTATTGCCTCGAGACCCCAAGAAAGAGAACTGTTAGTATTATAATCAAAATTTCTAACGTGATTGATGCATGGATTACTAATTCAGAAGATCATTATTGTGAGCTTTTAATTTAAGATACATCTAGCATTGTTATAATTTCATAATTTTTCATTGAGTATTTTCCTCAATTACTCTGCCCTGGTCCCACTACCGCCAGCGGGTTTACACCAGGGCGCAGACATTGCCCAAAATCCGGACATGCATTTTTAGCGTTAGATTTTTGCGATTTTTTTTCAATAGATGCTACTCTTTTTGGAATTCAATGTTGGCATCTGTGCACAATCGGTCTTTATCCTG
>CM055831.1:27446950-27502688 GCA_029582265.1 Zoroaster sp. YZ-2022
GATCTGTAGGAAGATTGTTTTAAAAGAATTTAAATATCATTAAGATTCAAGCCAATAAGAGACAATGTTTTCATGACCATGAGATCAAGTTAGAATATTAACATAATCACACAAATTTTGCATGACCCACACCTCCCTAGCTTAAAGGGGCAGTATCATCATGATCAACAGGGCATGGAATCAGAGTGCTAGTTTTAGACTAACTCAGTGACTGAAAATAATACCCCACGTGATAAGGTCATATTACAATCAACAGGGCATGGAATCAGAGTGCTAGTTTTAGATTAACTCAGTGAAAACAATACCCCACATGATAAGGTCATATTACAATCAACAGGGCATGGAATCAGAGTGCTAGTTTTAGATTAACTCAGTGACTGAAAACAATACCCCACATGATAAGGTCATATTACAATCAACAGGGCATGGAATCAGAGAGCTAGTTTTAGATTAACTCAGTGACTGAAAACAATACCCCACATGATAAGGTCATATTACAATCAACAGGGCATGGAATCAGAGTGCTAGTTTTAGATTAAATCAGTGAGTGAAAACAATACCTCACATGATAAGGTCATATTACAATCAACAGGGCATGGAATCAGAGTGCTAGTTTTAGATTAAATCAGTGACTGAAAACAATACCCCACATGATAAGGTCATATTACAATCAACAGGGCATGGAATCAGAGAGCTAGTTTTAGATTAAATCAGTGAGTGAAAACAATACCTCACATGATAAGGTCATATTACAATCAACAGGGCATGGAATCAGAGTGCTAGTTTTAGATTAAATCAGTGACTGAAAACAATACCTCACATGATAAGGTCATATTACAATCAACAGGGCATGGAATCAGAGTGCTAGTTTTAGATTAACTCAGTGACTGAAAACAATACCCCACATGATAAGGTCATATTACAATCAACAGGGCATGGAATCAGAGTGCTAGTTTTAGATTAACTCAGTGACTGAAAATAATACCCCACGTGATAAGGTCATATTACCGTTGCTGCTGCATAAATAAGCCAGTAATTTTCAGTCACTGTGGTCATCTTAAACTAGCACACCAATTCCATGCCCTGTTGAAAATCTGCTCTGAACTCAAAACATGAAAATTTAACATTACTGAATCAATATTACAAATAGAAATATCTAACTGAAAACATGACAATTGGATTCAAAATTCAATGCATGGTGTTGATCACACAATAAATAAATCATACATACATGAAATTATAATAGTATATTCTCCAGCACAGAGAGCAAAACTAGAACATGTCATCAATTATAACTCCTCCCACAAAAGCATTTTGTTTACATAAATAATTAAATTTATAGGGGCAGTTTTGTCATGATCAGAGCAGGCTTTTGACAGGGCATGGAATCGGTGTCCTAGTTTAAGATTAACAAAGTAACTGAATATGACTGGCTCATTTATGCAGCAGCAACGGTAATATGACTTTATCATGTGGGGTATTATTTTCAGTCAATGAGTTAATCTAAAACTAGCACTCTGATTCCATGCCCTGTTGATTGTGATGATATTGTCCCTTTAATGCCGTGCTGCTTAGGAACATGTGTAGCAGTTTAAATTAGTACAAAGAAACTCTTGATACTTATTTAGGTAAAACTCTTTAAGACAATTTACAAAAGTGTTTTTTGGATAAATTAACAAGCTCATGTCTATAAGCTCATGTCTAAGGTCTTTGGGAAGAGAATTAACAATTCTTAGGGACATAGCTAAGTCTTCAACAGCAATAGGTCAATAGGTTTGGGTTCTTAATTACAAACCTGATTCAGTCATAATTAAGACTGTAGTTGATTACTAGTGAATAGACCTTGCTGTTACTAGATAAGACATAGGATTGATAATTGAAAAATACCCAAATGCTCAAATTTTCCTGTAAAACTGATGATGGTATTAATCTTCCCTAAAATAAATTCAGTGGATATAGCTTTAATCAGGATGATCCATAATTAGACAAAATGGTCTTGGGTGACAAATGATCCCAAGATTAATCAACATCAACATTGTTGATATGAAATAATCTATCCAATATGATATACAATACCATTACTCAACACAGCTGAACTTTGACAATAAAGTTCAATGTACGTCACTGAGCCAATAATACACATAAATGTACACTGCATTCACTGTGTAGTAGGCAAACCTATGACCTTGCCACATGACTGTATACGTGTAGCTATAACAATTGAAACTGTGTTTGTCAAGCGCCATTTTGTTTGGGATCCGCCCTAACGTTACATGTAGCAACATTTGCTCTGTCTTCAACAAGAAAAATTGACTTCATTTTGTGTTCAACTGTCTTAAAGTGACTTCAATATTAAAACAAGGTAAAACCACTGTAGGGTAAGCTAACATTTGTTCATATGTTTTGACAGTGATACAGTGGATAAGATTAGACGGTAGACCAACTGGTTTAAAGCAGGAAAGGGTACAACATTGGTAATGACCTGATTACAAAATGACTGAATTATTATCCAAAAGCTAACTTGATGTGAAGTTGGTAAGAGGTACCAATCATCCACAATAATTGTTCAGTATGAAGAGCTCTGATTTCAGAGAAAACACAACAAAATATACACATTAAAAAGTTGCTTGGTCACTTTCTGCTCCAAGTGTTTTCTACAAAAATAGTGAATGTTTTTGTATACTTTACTCATGACTTAGACTCTGCTTTGAGCTGAAACTATCACAGGAGGGTTGTTTAATATATAATATCTTGATTGAATACATGGGGACACATACCCATAGAAGTAGTTATGATAACATAATCAATGTTGTAACTAAGGCATGGGTGTTGATTGGTGGGAGACAGGGGGACATGCCAATCTCCACTTTTTAAAGTGTTGAGGAGGGGGGGTGTGGACAACAAGGCATACCATAATTTCAGTACCCATTATGATCGCCCTATCTGACACGGTGAGCAACTCATTTTTCAGAATGTTTCTTGATTGGCAAAGCTTTAATTTTTAATAATTGAAATCAAGCTTGATCATAATACGATGCGATATTGCATCTGTTTCAGCAATCGCTATTACAATGCAAAGAAACAAAAATGGACGGAGGAATAACTTTCGTTTAATAATGACTGCAATTTTGCTTGGAATAAAAAAAATTTGCATGGAAGAAAGATACACTTGAAGTTCTTTGGCCATTTGGTACCACTTCTGGCCCAATTTCCACACACTATTAAAGATAATTGTTTCTGGTAAAATACGGGCATATATATGATGGACTAAACGGCAATAAAGTCTTAAAAACAACAACTGAAATTGTGGCTGAGTTGTGCATACTGCATAATGTAATTCTGCATAAATTAAATGTGCTATACAAAATTCACAGTTTGCTTCGTAAAAATATGATTTTGCTATAGATGCAAATTATTATTTTGCCATCACAGCCTTTGCTACTAAGTATTTTAATCCGAAATCATCCCTCGATGGCGATTTCTCCTTTATGGTTACAAATGGGATCAATTATTTTCTGATGGGGAAATCCTCATTTAAATGAAAAATACATCCAAAAATAGGGGAAAAATTGTAGTAACATTAACATTCCCTTTAAACGTGAAAAGGATAAGTAAAAGACTGTTTATGTAATTAGTTCTCCAATTTCACACCAGTAAACCTTTTTATAAAACTTGCATTTAATTATTTTGTTGATTCATAACAAAGATCATGTAAGGTTATGAAACGTTCAAATGCTAGTTTTTTGACATGTATACATGTAGATTTAATTGAAATCATTTATAAAAGGTATCATACTGTAAATGATTTTAATTATGACTTTATTCACTTACTAACCAGTTTCATGAACAGTCACAATATAAACCAGTGTTATAATTTTACTTTTTAGACTGTTTTTTTGTTGTTCCCAGGACAGCAAATAGCTCTCCTCAGTAATTCAAGGAGAGCAATTTACAGCTCTCCTTGAATTTCTCAAAATGAAGGACATCAGTACATCAATTTCCCCCTCACACTTTCTTGATGGCCTTTATAATAAAAATGCTGTAAATATATATACGTGTATTGTTGACATTGGGTAATGTGATACATAGTCTAACTTACACACTGCACATTTGTTTCTCTTACAGAGAGCTTGATAAGCAATATTTCTACACCTTAATTGCTAAAGGAATCAACATTTTTTACCAGCTTTTATTATTCCACAAAGTATCTACAAAGTATGCATGTTTTCAATCTTTTATAGTAGGGCAGTGAACCTATCTTTAAAAAATAGATGATAAGGAAACTTATACATCAATATTTTTTGAAAATATATGGAAGATTGTTTAAAAAATTATTAAATATAAATTTAATGTATAATATAAAAAGTGTGCCACATAAGACAACGCTGAGTTTCTGCCCAGTTTCTGGATTGAAGTTTACGATATTAAAATCCTTATGGATTATTAATAATTCAAGTTTTATTTTAATACTTGGATGCCAACATTTAATCTAAGATGCACTACAGAGTATCTAGAATCCAGAAAAGGCAGATCTTAATTACAACTTGGCTCATACACACAGTGATGCAAGACCGTAGCCAAAGGATGTGTGTTTAGATGAATACCACACTACCAAATACAAGGATGCTGCCATGATTCCTTGTCCTTTGTGTCGAAGGGAGACACAACTTCCTACGATGGGTGTTCCAGGCCTCAAGACCAACTTCTATCTAATTGGTCTTGTTGAGGAGATCACATTGCAACAGAAGTTGGTCAGCTCATCAGGCAACACAGAGCTTACCTGTGAATTATGCAATGAGGGAAATGAGGCTACACATCACTGTCTGGACTGCCCAATGGATATTTGTGGAAACTGCTACAAAATGCACCAGAAAATACCTGCATCGTCCAATCATACCATTGCTACTTTGGAAGACTTTATTCAGGGGAAGGTAGCAATAAAAGAGACAAAACAAAAACGTCGTCCAGAATGCCAAACCCATGAGGGTGAAGTGACACGGTTCTACTGTATAACATGTGACAAGTTGATTTGCCGAGATTGCACTGTCCTAGACCACTGTAAACCACAACATGAGTACATTGATTGCAACCAAGCCTCATCCACATATAAACAGTCATTGGCTCAATTATTTACTCCCCTTGAAGGAGTTCTCAAGAAACTTGAACAATCTCTAGCAACTGCCTCAACAATGAAAGACAACCTCAGCATCACAGTTGAAAGAACCATGGCAGAGGTGAAGAACAGAGCTGATGAGATCAGGGCCGAGGTAACAGCTCAAGAGAGTCGCATCATTGATGAAATCAAAAACCTCCACAAAGATCATAACAACAAATTGGATGAATATGAGCAAACAGTGAGTGTAATCTCACAACAAATACAGCATTCACTGGAGACCGCCAAAGATGTCACCAACAATTCATCAGATCCTGACTTCCTTGCACTCTATCCCACTATCAGCAAGGACTTGAAATTTCTCAGCAGTCAAAGTATTCCCAAAATTGATCAGAAGCTTTGTCATCTGAGATTCAAGGAGAGTCAGAGGGTTGGTGATATCAATCTTGGCAAAGTGGAGCTGCAGGAACCCAAGTGGGAGCTGTGTGAAGAATTTGGCAAAGAGGGAGGTGGTCCAGGAGAATTCAATGGGGCTTGGGGTATTGCTGCTTGTCAACCTGGTGATGAGATTGCAGTGACAGACATATGGAACAATAGAGTGGTAATCTGCAGCACCAAGGGACATCAGAAAAGAACCATTCCAATACAAGAATGTAAGTTTCTTATGTACACATTATGCATTCAATAGCATGTAGTGTAGTACAGTGCATGCTGAGTAAAAACAAGACTGTGGTGCAGTACATTTCATTTCAATTCACTTTTTAATTTTACACGTCAAATTCACAAAGCTAGAAATCCATTAAAACAACAAAATTACAGAAAAATTGGACAGTATCAAAAGATTTATATAACAAGTGAAAGAAACAACAACTGCCCCAGACCAAACAAAGACAATACCCAATATATAGGCCTATAACGAACGAACAACAGTGAAAAAGAAACAACAGTCCCAAACAAAGACAATACCCCTGTAGGATTGTAAGTGAACTTAAAGAGATATTCTAAACCACTCTTTAACAAGGACTTTATTCATTCTTATGACAATTATTAGACATCCATAATACCAACTAAAATATAATTTGACTCTCATAAAAAGGTTTTTAGTTTTTTAAACAAACATCTATAAATGCATCGGTCCATGCGACTTATTCAGTCAATTTGCAAAAAGAACACACTGCTGTTTAAAGGGACAGTATTGTCACGATCAGAGCACTTTCAAATGGGCATGGAATCGGTGTACTGGTTTTATAAGATGAACACAGTGACTGAAAATTACTGATTCATTTATGCAGCAGCAATGGTAATATGATGTGGGGTATTATGGTAGTCACTGAGTTAATCTAAAACTAGCATTCTGATTCCATGCCCTGTTGATCATGATGATACTGCCCATTTAAGTATGTAAATACAACACATCAGTGGAGGTTCAATAAACATGGCATGGGTAGCAGCATCAAGGGTTGTTGTGTTTTCATACTCAGTCAGTCTTCTG
Organism: Zoroaster sp. YZ-2022; assembly: GCA_029582265.1. Taxonomy (NCBI): domain Eukaryota; kingdom Metazoa; phylum Echinodermata; class Asteroidea; order Forcipulatida; family Zoroasteridae; genus Zoroaster; species Zoroaster sp. YZ-2022. The sequence continues at coordinate 27,453,556 of CM055831.1, forward strand.
TAAGCAACATTGATGAATACTTTTAATTTTGGGAATTCTGCTTAAGATTTAAATTCAGTTATTTGGCAGACAGCCATAGTCCAGAATTTTCACCAGAGTGTGTCTGTTCATCTGTGTTACAACCAGAACTTTAATTAATGTTTTCCAGAATTCAAAAGTGAAGTTCCACAGACAACGGCGCATCCAGGATTTTGTCTTTGGGGGGGGCTCAAAGAAAACTCACTCACAAATCAACTAGGATGTACGTAAATAATGTATGTAATTTAGGGTTGTATGTGTGTATAATGTATGAATGGATCTTCCCATTAGGAACTCGGTAACCTCCCATATGAAGAGGCATAAATGGCAAGAGCCAATCTAACTCACACACCAACATTAGTGTATCGTCTATAATTACGAACTGCACAAATCAATCAATTGTGATTCAGTAACTAGATGACAATAGTTTATAAAGGCATTGTGAAATCAGCGGTCAGCCTGGGATTCCGAACTCACAACCTTGTGATTGCAAGACGGGCAGTATAACCACTTGACCAAGACGGGCAGTCTAACCACTTGACCACGGTGCCGTTAGTATAAAAGAGAGCAATGTTTAACCCCTATAAAATTGTCCCAGTAAAGACATATATTTTTGGCAGATGTACACTTTACTTAACAAATCTATAGTGAGGCAATGGCAATATAATTATATAGCGAGGCAATATTAAATTAAAAAGTCTAATCTTGTCCACTTGACCACGTTGCCGTTAGTATAATAGAGAGCAATGTTTAACCCTATAAAATTGTCCCAGTAGAGACATGGATTTGTTTTTGACAGATGTACACTCTACTTAATAAATCTATAGTGAGGCAATGGCAATAATTGTATAGTGATTTTACACTTATTGCCACTCATCTGGGTTAGGCTGATGCCCGCATGGAGTCCCCAGAATGTTGTGGTATGTTGGTGTAATCTGTGTACAGTGCTGCAAAAACAGCCCACTGTACTTCCAATTTATTATACTTACCGATGAAGCCAATCTCTGGAGTCTTGATTTTTTTACTGCTCTCTCTTGATGAAAATGAACTTGAGTGTACATTGTCGGCAAAATTTTATGCTTTAAATAATAGCGGAGTGCGGACGTTGGTCAAGAGATCATTCCGGGGCGGTGCTACCTATACTTTCCATCAATGGACGGCAATTGATGAATGACAAATTCCGTGAACAAATGGGCGGCAAACCCAGATCCTAAAAGCGGTGTCACATATTTTATATCATATTACTGCTAAAAATAAAAACCCTAACCTGGGCATGTATGTATTTTGTAATTACTTTTCCTTACACTTATCCGGCATTCCCTTCAAAAGAGAAAACACTTAATTGAAAAATGCCGGAACCACGTAAAATATATTTTAGCCGGACAAATTACGTTGGTTTCAACTTGCAAATGATAAATGTTATTGTTGCAAGTTTAAACGATTTATAGTGAGATTTCATGAGGCATCATAATAAAATTTTAATAATTTTGGCAGAAAGAACAAAATGCGAGTGGCATAAGATGAAAAGAAATCCACCTTGCCGCCGGGCCGGGGGGGAAAAACACATTTGCAACTTTTCTCTCCCCCCACCCCCCCTCTCTCTCTCTCTCTCTCATTTTCCCCTTTTTCCATGCCTTTTTTTTTTCGGGGACCCTCTTGGGGGGGGGGCTCAAGCCCTTGGGTGTGCCGTTGTCCACAGATTTCCAGCCAGTCATACAAGCTTTAAGACGAGATCATGAGTGTGCTTTTTCATTTAATACAACCAGTCAAACTTCAATAATTTGTAGCACACATTTTTCAAATATTTGCCAAGAAATAACTACCAAAATCCATTTAATGAATTGGTTTTGAACATGCAAGTAAACAACTCATTGACATACCCTATGAATTGACAGAGCAAATGATCATGGCATCAGACCAGTTTAACCAGTTCACTTCGGATGCCGTGTATACACACAATTTTTTTTTGTACAGCAGATCAGAGAGCGTCTAAACACGCATTCCGATTTTTGTTTGTGTCACCGGGAGACTTGTCAACATGCCACACGTGGCGTGCCGTCGTGGCGGCTGACGTGTATACACGCAATCGTTTCTCGGAGTCCATGGGGTCACAGTTCGGTGGCCCCGGACAAAATGCACTGCAAATACTGAACGAGTTCACTTTTTGTTGATTGCCCTAATCCCTTTATCCAAGACCTGTTCCTTTGACGTACCAGCCAAGCATTTGTAAAGACGGATTTATATCCATTGTTTACGAGGCATTCGATGATTCGATCTCTCTCTTTTTGACCGGGCACTGGTACTTAAATAAACCGTGTACGCCAGACTTGCCAACAGTCTAATTGTGCCGAACAAACCCAACCGTAATTAAAAAACTAGCCATTTAATTCTCGAAATGTCAATGAGTAAAGGTGTTTATTTGGTTGTCCGAACTTAGTTTCATTGACAACATTTTTTATTAATGGCTAGAAATTTTTTCAGATTTTTCACTGAAAATAAACCCGCACGGGGGACCGGAAAAAAAAATATATTCCTGACGTCAACTGGTTAAAGTTACTCTGAATAAAAGCAAACAACTCATTGACATACCCTATGCATTGACAGACCAAATGATCATGGCATCTGACCAGTTTAAAGTTACTCTGAATAAAAGCAAACAACTCATTGACATACCCTATGCATTGACAGACCAAATGATCATGGCATCTGACCAGTTTAAAGTTACTCTGAATAAAAGCAAACAACTCATTGACATACCCTATGCATTGACAGACCAAATGATCATGGCATCTGACCAGTTTAAAGTTACTCTGAATAAAAGCAAACAACTCATTGACATACCCTATGAATTGACAGACCAAATGATCATGGCATCTGACCAGTTTAAAGTTACTCTGAATAAAAGCAAACAACTTACAAATATTACTTTTAAAATTACTTCCCTGGTAATTTCCCATGTCAAATTATCCATTGAATGGTCAAATTTGTCCCTGTATTGATGGAAAATCATGACAGATGTTCATGTGTATCAGTAAACTGAGCATTAATTGCAGGTATACAATGTACACATACACATAATCTTGATAAGTTTGTTTTCCCTCACTTACACCACACGCTATGCCGCATTGCCACGATGTAAACAAAGATTGACATCGGACTTTCCTGATTTTGAGAAAAAAACTGGTTCAGAGAAAATGTCCTTTTAAATGTTTACTGAAATAGAAATATTCTTGTGGGAGATTGATAGATTGGATGTTGTAACAACCTCATTTGAGTTTTGTTTCTCCAAAATAGGCTATATTTCAATCGAAGAAAATAATTATTTTTTGTCGCTGTTCTTTAACCCCCCTGGAAAAAAGAACAGATATTTTTGTACACATGATTGACAGCATACGGTAGCATCCATCGGGTGTGAACATCACACAGGAGTTATCAAAACTTAAATACACATGATGTACATATGCTGTAAATACACATATGTGTGTTAGCAAGTGTGTCAAAAGATCATTGGTGGATTTTCATCTTTGAACAGAATTCAAGTAAATTTAGACACCAAACATACTCCCTATATTCATAGATAATTCTGTCAATGATGTCATATGAAGGGTCTGTGTCACTGACTGTTCTAACCAGCTCTGACAATTTAATTTGAAGGTGTAATTATTTATGTTATGATTTGTAATACTGACAAGCTTACACACATTGTATAGCTATGAATAGGGGTGTGCGTTTTCAGATATATGTGATGCGATCTGGAAAAACCTGTCGGATGTCGGCGAACTTGTTTTGAAGATAATGGCAAAATAGTCCCCCAATTTTTTTTTTAATTTGAGTTTTTGTTACCATTTTAATTGTTAATATCTAAATGATCATTCTTGAAAATATTCCCTCATATGCTGCTGGTGTGATAAGTTGTTTGAAGGAGCCACTGCCAGGCCCTTTGCAGTTTTAATGATTGGATACAATGTATCACAAACAGTTGGAGAAAAATATATGGCAAATGTTGGTAAAATACTACAAAGGCTTTATTGGAGTGTAATCTCTTGAATTTAAAGATAATTGTCTGTAAAAGTGTAAACATTACATTGTTCAAGAGTCACATATTTCTGTTTGCAACGGTCAAATGTTAAGTCCGAATTTTAAAAAGTTGTTTACGGGTAATTGGAACCGAAAAATGGAACAGAATAATGACAATTTCGGTCGGGTATCTGGATACCCGAATACCCGGCACAGCCCTAGCTATATGAAACAATTTTATTAGGAGTTTCTATTTCAGAAAACCTTTAAAGTAATTAACCATGAGTTAATGTGAAATTATCAATTTTATTCAGTTTCCGATGACCTTCTCTTAGAAAGAGGGGAAATCTCTATAACTATGAGTGCCTTAGAATATCTCTTTATTCACTGTCTAATTGCTCTCCTAGTAATATCTCAACAAACATTAAACAAAATATTTGAATAATAATTTAATGTAGAAACGTTCCACTTAACTGAATTTTCCTAGAAAAAGAAAGTGGCTCATAACTACATGTTATGCTATTAAAACCTTCATACATTGAAATTATGTGCTATACATGTACTCACTGGCTGTCATCAATTTAAATTTAGCCTATTTTATTTTCTGAAACATGTCATTGATTGTAATAAATAGTGAATAATAAATCATGACAGTTCAAAGGTTCAAAGTGAACATTGGCTGTTGTGAATCCCTTTGTACATGTATAGGCCTTCATATCAAAATATGTAGAAATATCTTCATTTAATGTTCAGCTCATAAAACATAACACACATAATTGTTATATCACTGTGCTGTGTTATCTCTATTATTATTATTTTTCCAGATCCATGTGGCATTGCAGCTATACACAATCACTTAGTGGTTGTAGACACCACCAACAAAGTCAAGATGTACAACAATGATGGCACACTTGCCTTTGACTTCCACACAGTGCCTCATAGTGAGGTAGGGAAGACAGCAGTGGACCTCTGGAGTGTAGCAGTAAATAATAAGGGTAACATCATAATAGGTGACGTGGAGAGGATGGTGGTGAGCGAGCACAGCCCCAATGACGGCTCGCTCATTCACACTATGCCAGTCAAAACAAAACCTTGCTTCCTGGCCATTGATAATAATAATAGAGTTGTAGTCAGTGGTGAAGATCAATATCAAGTAGACATTGTTGACAGCAATGGTACTTCATTACTCACAATCAAACCAACAATCAATGGTCAGGAAGTTCAATACTGCAAAGGTGTATGCTGTGACAGATCAGGCATATACATTGCAGTGCACAATGAGGATGATAACACTGGTCATATTCACCATTATGATGATGAAGGTAGATTCATCTCATGTATAGCTCAGGGTCTGTACAACCCCATGGGAATCACATTCACTGCAGATGGGCATCAGCTGGTAGCAGCAGACAACTACTCAGTGAAGATATATCACATAATGTGATGTAATCCAACATGCTGCTGACTGGCAATCTCCCTTGTCATCATCATAATGGGGAAATGTCCTCTTCAAGATATGTTACCCAAACATGTAATGTAGAATCTTGAGTATCAATGTCACTCTATAGAATTAATCTTGTATCATTTATTATTAATGTTTGACATGACAAGAGATACAGAGCATATACAATGAAGTCTTTACTTAGGAAATTGTTTTGATGAAAACAAAAATGACCAGTAAAATATCGGTGATACATCTTATAAAAAGAAATATTTCACAAGACAAATGTCCAAGAAGCATGGTTTATCTAAGTACCTAAATGAATTAATGACAGGTCCTGCCATCAATTCATTTCATAACTTTATCACTGTAAACATGGCTCTCATGCTTTTTTATATTTAATTTGTAATTTTTGCATATATCGATGTCTTTCTACAAGGAAAATAGTTATTTTCAGATTTAAAAAATGCCATGAATCACTGGTGAAAAAATACATGATGGATCTTTAAGAGGGAATTCCCTTCATTTTGCTTTTGGCATTGTCTGTTGATTTGTAAATGTTACTCTTTAATTATTCATATGTCAATATCTTGTCAATACTTTCTTTGTTTTTACTGATGGTCACCCATTGTTTGCCAATCACCAGTTGACAAAAACTACAATTGTGACATAGCAAAAGAAAGGTCTATACCCTCTCTTTTCCCCCTCTGGATCCACCCTTGTACAGAGTTGCATAATGGAAAGCTTATATTCTACACCTGAGCTGCACCTTATACAAGTCTAGTTTTCTTCCTCTTACCTTTTGTTGGAGCATCCTGAGCTGATCTCTCTTGGTTGAGGATGTTTCTTGCTGAGACTGTTTCTTGTTGACCTCTGATCAGGTCAATTAGAAGGGTTGTCATGCTGTCAACCTGGAGGGAAATAAAAATGAATAGTACATTCTTGATACACTGTTTGTAAAATGTCATCATGTGCATGAATACTAAATGACAATCAAGAATTGCATATAAACAACTGACCAGTCAATGTTTCATTTGGAAACAAGTTGTGAAATCTCATTCACAGTTTCTAACCAAAGCACTGTAGGTTTCTATGCAATCATTTCTGTCCCATTCCAGACAGAAATTACCTTCAGGAAACCCATGACTCTTAATATCATAAATGAGCAACTAATTCAACATAATAATTTGTGAAATTACAAAAGAGGAGCTTCATTTGTCTTGATTTAAATTTACTTTTCAACATATATGATTATTGTACACTTTTAAAAATAAGCATTCATAATTAGCTTTATACATTATATTGAACACTTTTACAAATGATAATCTTCATCAATTGTGTAATAAGCTTAATTGTATATATTGCAATGAACAAACTGTTTTGAGGTTTTCCTGTCCCAAGCCCAAATAACTTCCAATGGCAGATCCAGGGGGTGTGGGGGGCCTTGGGGGCTGAAGCCCCCTCCTCCCTGCTTTGGGTATTTTGTCATGTAATTATACCTTGTTGAAGTTGGTTGATATAAATACTAAGCACTGTACATTATCTATATATATGAGCATGATTCCATGTGGATCCAGTCTCTTGTAGAGTCTTCAATGAGGGTAATGACCTTCATTATACTGTCATTGATTTAGTTGCTACAGTTCATCATACTCATGTGCATCACCAGGGAGGTTTGAAGGATGTGAACAAATCTCCTTCTAGATTTGGATTCTATATTTTAATGAAGAAGCAAAGATGCCACTTATTTTCTAAAAAAACAAACAAAAACAATTTGTGTGATAATGTGAACATTTGAATACATTTACAAATGTTCAACTCATAATGAAATTCCTGGTGACACGCATGATACTATGTAATGTTTATATTCAAGTCTTGTGTACTTTTATCAATTGTTGGAATCTGATGCACCTTCTTAATAAGGTCAATCCAATTCTATTTCTGAATGAATGTATTTGTACAGGGAGGTTACACTTTTGCTAAATTTCTTCTACAAGTTTGCTTACTTTCAAGATCTGCATTTAACAACCAACCTGTGAAAGTTTCAGCTTAATGAGGTTGTGTCTTTAATGTCAAAATAGTGAAAATACCTTTAAATTGTTTGTATTTATTATAATTTTGTGTCTCATTCAGTCAGAAATTCAGTCAAGAAATGATTTCATAAATTTGTATTTATATGATAGTTCCTCAGACAGAAAGATTTCAAGAGATGTTTGATTCCATCATCAACTTTACACCAAGTACATTATATGTAAAACTATGTGTAACCTCCCTTTAACCCTCTCAGTACCGAATTGTTTTGACATAAACAACCGCTGGTGACCACATTGTTTGACCACTCAAGCGTGAAGCACACATTCTTACACAACAGAAAGCTTGTGTTCAAAGGCCAATTTTACAAACTCTATTATCACCTTGAAGATATCGTTTTACAGCAAAATAAATAATAACAAATTTCTTACTTATTGAATTCCCTTTCATAAAATCCAAAAAACATTAAGATCGGTCAATAAATGTCCAAGTTCTCGCTCTTTGTTTCCTCAGTGTGATCTGTAAACTCAAACACTTTTTTGTACACAAACACATGGCGCTCCGTAGGTGTTTGGCATTTCGGATCTTTCAACTCCAATTTGATGGGTTTGCATAATAGCAACCTTATTTTATTTCACCATCAATGGAAAGATCCGATCTTTCTCTTTCCAACCATTGTAAACTTGGGTATGGAGGGTGAACATGGACAAAACTACAGCTTTATAACAAATGGCCTTTGTGCTCGGGCTCGAGTGCTTTTTTGTGTGAAAGCTTCGTCGACTAAAGTCGACTATGGTAAGGAAGAGGGGGTATGATCAGTCGACTAAAGTCGCCTATGGTATGGAAAGGGTTAAGCAAATTATTATTGTTTTGTAATTCCACAATTTGTCCATTCCTCAATGGAGTAACTAAATTTCAAGCCACTGAAAACCTCAAACTTGTGCTCTAATGTTTCTTTGCTGATGAATTTCAACATAAATATTCATTTGCAGACTTTCAAGGACATTTGTTTCACAATCTCTCCTTTAATTACTGGTATATCAACTAGAGACTTTTGGTTTATTGACTATTATTATGTGATTGTTGATTAAGTTCAATTTAGTTTCAATAAGATTTAATTTACTTGTCATTCATATTGCAATCCATAAAGCTCTCTCTGCATGTACATAGATCTAATCAAAATAAAATATTGTACAAATCTAATTTTGTGAATAAAATAAATGATGTGAATAAATAATATCTATGAATGTGTAACTTTGAATCATTTTCATTTCATTTGGTTGTATATCATGGGTTTATCCAGAGGGGGGGAAGGCACAAAAACCATTTTATTACTGGTTCACCATCATCAAAGGTATTTCTTGAATTACACAAATTTGTACTAAAATTTACAGCCTTCCCTCCCCTTCAAGACAAATTGGAATCATCCACTTTGACTTTGGCATGAATCCTGCACATTTCAGATGCAGAACCTTCCATTCGTTCTGGGGGATAAACAGCAGAGCTGCACAGTGGTGATGAAGTTGGAATTGAGTCAAGAATGTTTGGGAGTGGTTCGGTCAACAACTGAATTCAGGTCCGCATTAAAAGAAAGCTAATATCAGCTCTTTTGGAATGAGGGATTTTTGTCTAAGAACTAAACTTTCCTGCAATGACCTTTTGCAAACTGATTGAAATGTCAACTTGGTGATTCTTAATCCTCAGAGACACACAAAATATTAAATATGCTTACCAAGTATCACAGAAACTTACCATCAAGTTTCACAAAAATCCCTGAACAAGTTGACACATCCTGTACAACGAGCTACACCACCATCTGATGTTATCATGGTCATTGCTGACAGAAAGAGGGCAGCATGCTACAACATTGAAGCTATCATGTTATTCTGACTACCCAACCAGACTGATCTGTAGGAAGATTGTTTCAAAAGAATTTAAATATCATTAAGATTCAAGCCAATAAGAGACAATGTTTTCATGACCATGAGATCAAGTTAGAATATTAACATAATCACACAAATTTTGCATGACCCCACACCTCCCTAGCTTAAAGGGGCAGTATCGTCACGATCAACAGGGCATGGAATCGGAGTGACTGAAAACAATACCCCACATGATAAGGTCATATTACCGTTGCTGCTGCATAAATAAGCCAGTAATTTTCAGTCACTGTGGTCATCTTAAACTAGGACACCGATTACATGCCCTGTTGAAAATCTGCTCTGAACTCAAAACATGAAAATTTAACATTACTGAATCAATATTAGAAATATTAGAAATATCTAACTGAAAACATGACAATTGGATTCAAAATTCAATTCATGGTGTTGATCACACAATAAATAAATCATACATACATGAAATTATAATAGTATATTCTCCAGCACAGAGAGCAAAACTAGAACATGTCATAAATTATAACTCCTCCCACAAAAGCATTTTGTTTACATAAATAATTAAATTTAAAGGGGCAGTTTTGTCCTGATCAGAGCAGACCTTTGACAGGGCATGGAATCAGTGTCCTAGTTTAACTTAACAAAGTGACTGAATATGACTGGCTCATTTATGCAGCAGCAACGGTAATATGACTTTATCATATGGGGTATTATTTTCAGTCAATGAGTTAATCTAAAACTAGCACTCTGATTCCATGCCCTGTTGATCGTGATGATATTGTCCCTTTAATGCCCTGCTGCTTAGGAACATGTGTAGCAGTTTAAATTAGTACAAAGAAACTCTTGATACTTATTTAGGTAAAACTCTTTAAGACAATTTACAAAAGTGTTTTTTGGATAAATTAACAAGCTCATGTCTATAAGCTCATGTCTATAAGCTCATGTCTATAAGCTCATGTCTAAGGTCTTTGGGAAGAGAATTAACAATTCTTAAGGGACATAGCTAAGTCTTCAACAGCAATAGGTCAATAGGTTTGGGTTCTTAATTACAAACCTGATTCAGTCATAATTAAGACTGTAGTTGATTACTAGTGAATAGACCTTGCTGTTACTAGATAAGACATAGGATTGATAATTGAAAAATACCCAAATGCTCAAATTTTCCTGTAAAACTGATGATGGTATTAATCTTCCCTAAAATAAATTCAGTGGATATAACTTTAATCAGGATGATCCATAATTAGACAAAATGGTCTTGGGTGACAAATGATCCCAAGATTAATCAACATCAACATTGTTGATATGAAATAATCTATCCAATATGATATACAATACCATTACTCAACACAGCTGAACTTTGACAATAAAGTTCAATGTACGTCACTGAGCCAATAATACACATAAATGTACACTGCATTCACTGTGTAGTAGGCAAACCTATGACCTTGCCACATGACTCTATAGGTGTAGCTATAACAATTGAAACTGTGTTTGTCAAGCGCCATTTTGTTTGGGATATGCCCTAACGTTACATGTAGCATCAATTGCTCTGTCTTCTGCAAGAAATATTTACTTCATTTTGTGTTCAACTGCCTAAAAGTGACTTCAATAAAACAAGGTAAAACCACTGTAGGGTAAGCTAACATTTGTTCATATGTTTTGACAGTGATACAGTGGATAAGATTAGACAGTAGACCAACTGGTTTAAAGTGACTTCAATAAAACAAGGTAAAACCACTGTAGGGTAAGCTAACATTTGTTCATATGTTTTGACAGTGATACAGTGGATAAGATTAGACAGTAGACCAACTGGTTTAAAGCAGGGAAGGTACAACATTGGTAATTACCTGATTACAAAATGATTGAATTATTATCCAAAAGCTAACTTGATGTGAAGTTGGTAAGAGGTACAGTTGTACCAATCATCCACAATAATTGTTCAGTATGAAGAGCTCTGATTTCAGAGAAAACACAACAAAATATGCACATTAAAAAGTTGCTTGGTGACTTTCTGCTCCAAGTGTTTTCTACAAAAATAGTGAATGTTTTTTTATACTTTTTTCATGACTTAGACTCTGCTTTGAGCTGAAACTATCACAGGATGGTTGTTTAATATATAATATCTTGATTCAATACATGGGGATACATACCCATAGAAGTAGTTATGACAACATAATCAATGTTGTAACTAAGGCATGGGTGTTGATAGCTGGGAGACAGGGGGACATGCCAATCTCCACTTTTTAGAGTGGTGGGGTGGGGTGGACAACAAGGCATACCATAATTTCAGTACCCATTATGATCGCCCTATCTGACACGGTGAGCAACTCATTTTTCAGAATGTTTCTTGATTGGCAAAGCTTTAATTTTTAATAATTGAAATCAAGCTTGATCATAATACGATGCGATATTGCATCTGTTTCAGCAATCGCTATTACAATGCAAAGAAACAAAAATGGACGGAGGAATAACTTTCGTTTAATAATGACTGCAATTTTGCTTGGAATAAAAAAAATTTGCATGGAAGAAAGATAGCCTACACTTGAAGTTCTTTGGCCATTTGGTAGCACTTCTGGCCCAATTTCCACACACTATTAAAGATAATTGTTTCTGGTAAAATACAGGCATATATATGATGGACTAAACGGCAATAAAGTCTTAAAAACAACAACTGAAATTGTGGCTGAGTTGTGCATACTGTATGATGTAATTCTGCATAAATTAAATGTGCTATACAAAATTCACAGTTTGCTTCGCAAAAATATGATTTTGCTATAGATGCAAATTATTATTTTGCCATCACAGCCTTTGCTGTGCAAAATATTCGAACGAAATCATCCCTGCGATGATTTCTCCCTCATGGTTACAAATGGGATCAATTATTTTCTGATGGGGGAAATCCTCATTTAAATAAATAATACATCCAAAAATAGGGGAAAAATTGTAGTAACATTAACATTCCCTTTAAACGGCGAAAAGGATAAGTAAAGACTGTTTGCGGTAATTAGTTCTCCAATTTCACACCAGTAAACCTTTTTATAAAACTTGCATTTAATTATTTTGTTGATTCATAACAAAGATCATGTAAGGTTATGAAACGTTCAAATGCTAGTTTTTTGACATGTATACATGTAGATTTAATTGAAATCATTTATAAAAGGTATCGTACTGTAAATGATTTTAATTATGACTTTATTCACTTACTAACCAGTTTCATGAACAGTCACAATCTAAACCAGTGTTATAATTTCACTTTTTAGACTGTTTTTTTTTGTTCCCAGGACAGCAAATAGCTCTCCTCAGTAATTCAAGGAGAGCAATTTACAGCTCTCCTTGAATTTCTCAAAATGAAGGACTGGGGGCAGGGGGGGGGGGGGTTAATGTACATCAATTTCCCCCTCACACTTTCTTGATGGCTTTTATAATAAAAATGCTGTAAATATATATACACTGGTAATGTTGACATTGGGTAATGTGATACATAGTCTAACTTGGCTCACTGCACATTTTCTTCCTCTTACAGAGAGCTTGATAAGCAATATTTCTACACCTTAATTGCTAAGGAATCAACATTTTTACCAGCTTTTATTATTCCACAAAGTATGCATGTTTTTCAATCTTTTTATAGTAGGGCAGTGAACCTATCTTTAAAATAATAGATAAGGAAACTTATACATCAATATTTTTGAAAATATATGGAAGATTGTTTAAAACATTTTTAAATATAACTTTAAGGTATAATTTAAAAGTGTGCCACATAAGACAACGCTGAGTTTCTGCCCAGTTTCTGGATTGAAGTTTACGATATTAAAATCCTTATGGATTATTAATAATTCAAGTTTTATTTTAATACTTGGATGCCAACATTTAATCTAAGATGCACTACAGAGTATCTAGAATCCAGAAAAGGCAGATCTTAATTACAACTTGGCTCATACACACAGTGATGCAAGACCGTAGCTAAAGGAGGTGTGTGACACCCCCCCCCCCCCATATCGATTTTCATTTGGCAAATTGATCATGCCTACCTGAACCCTCACCCAGCAATTTTGAAGGTATCAATTGTTTACCACCTCTGAAGACAATCTACAAATTAGCTCACACTCCCCCCATAAAAAAAGAAAGGAAAAAAAAGGATTCTGCAGTGATGGACAGATGGATGAAGAGGGCTTACAGCGTATGCCTGCAAGACAAAAATACCATTGGAGAAGTAGGGGTGCACCTTATGAAAATACCTCTTATTGTGAGGGATGAGAGGATTGGATACATATTCAGAGAATTAAGGATTGTTAGACATGTCAGGGAAGTCAGGATATGTGTATATGTGGCTTATGTTGAGTTTGTTCTCAATCTTCTTTTCTTATATCATTTATTAACAGATAGAAATGGCTACTTCTAAACCAACATTGGGTTCAGCTCTAGAGAAAATCAGCAAGGATCATCTTGAGTGCAGTATTTGCAAAGAGGTGTACAGACAACCCAAAATACTGGACTGTGACCACAGCTTCTGTGAAAACTGTTTAGATGAATACCACACTACCAAATACAAGGATGCTGTCATGATTCCTTGTCCTTTGTGTCGACGAGAGACACAACTTCCTACGATGGGTGTTCCAGGCCTCAAGACCAACTTCTATCTAATTGGTCTTGTTGAGGAGATCACATTGCAACAGAAGTTGGTCAGCTCTGGTAATATGCAGCTAATGTGTGAGATATGTGAAGAGAATGAGGCTATCCATCGCTGTCTTGACTGTGCACAGAACCTCTGTGCAAACTGCTGTAAAATACACTCCAGAATCGCTGTGTCGTCCAATCACACAATTGCTACTTTGGAGGACATTCTTCAGGGGAAGGTAGCAATAAAAGAGACAAAACAAAAACATCGTCCAGAATGCCAAACCCATGAGGGTGAAGTGACACGGTTCTACTGTGTAACATGTGACAAGTTGATTTGCCGAGATTGCACTGTCTTAGACCACTGTAAACCACAACATGAGTACATTGATTGCAACCAAGCCTCATCCACATATAAACAGTCATTGACTCAATTCTTTACTCCCCTTGAAGGAGTTCTCAAGGAACTTGAACAATCTCTAGCAACTGCCTCAACAATGAAAGACAAACTGGGCATCACAGTTGAAAGAACCATGGCAGAGGTGAAGAACAGAGCTGATGAGATCAGGGCTGAGGTAACAGCTCAAGAGAGTCGCATCATTGATGAAATCAAAAACCTCCACAAAGATCGTAACAACAAATTGGATGAATATGAGCAAACAGTGAGTGTAATCTCACAACAAATACAGCATTCACTGGAGACCGCCAAAGATGTCACCAATAATTCATCAGATCCTGACTTCCTTGCACTCTATCCCACTATCAGCAAGGACTTGAAATTTCTCAGCAGTCAAAGTCTTCCCAAAATTGATCACAAGCTTTGTCATCTGAGATTCAAGGAGAGTCAGAGGGTTGGTGATATCAATCTTGGCAAGGTGGAGCTGCAGGAACCCAAGTGGGAGCTGTGTGGTGAATTTGGTTCAGGAGAATTCAATGGGGCTTGGGGTATTGCTGCTTGTCAACCTGGTGATGAGATTGCAGTGACAGACTATGGTAACAAGAGAGTGGTAATCTGCAGCACCAAGGGACATCAGAAAAGAACCATTCCAATACAAGGAAGTAAGTTTCTTACGTACACATTATGCATTCAATAGCATGTAGTGTAGTCCAGTGCATGCTGTGTAAAAACAAGACTGTGGTGCAGTACATTTCATTTCAACTAATTTTTTAATTTTACACGTCAAATTCACAAAGCTACAAATCCATTAAAACAAAAAAAAGGAAAACTGTATGAACAACAGTGAAAAAAGAAACAACAGCCCCAAACAAAGACAATACCCCTGTAGGATTGTAAGTGAACTTAAAGAGATATTCTAAACCACTCTATAACACAAACTTTATTCATTGTTATGACAATTATTAGACATCCATAATACCAACTAAAATATCATTTGACTCTCAATTATTTTGTTAGTTTTTAAACAAACGTCTAAAAATACATCGGTCCATGCGGTTTATTCAGCCAATTTGCAAAAAGAACACACTGCTGTTTAAGTATGTAAATGCAACACATCAGTGGAGGTTCAATAAACATGGCATGGGTAGCAGCATAAAGGGTTGTTGTGTTTTCATATAGTCAGTCATCTGCTAGTAACATTGATTGATAAATGTACTCCTTCAACTTCATGATCATGGCATCTGACCAGTTTAAAGTTACTCTGAATAAAAGCAAACAACAACTTACAAACATAACTTTGAAAATTACTTCCCTGGTAATTTATCATGTCAAATTATCCACTGAATGGTCAAATTTGTCCCTGTATTGATGGAAAATCATGACAGATGTTCATGTGTATCAGTAAACTGAGCATTAATTGCAGGTATACAATGTACACATACACATAATCTTGATAAGTTTGTTTTCCCTCACTTACACCACACGCTATGCCGCATTGCCACGATGTAAACAAAGATTGACATCGGTCTTTCCTGATTTTGAGAAAAACTGGTTCAGAAAAAATGGCCTTTTAAATGTTTACTGAAATAGAAATATTCTTGTGGGAGATTGATAGATTGGATGTTGTAACAACCTCATTTGAGTTTTGTTTCTCCAAAATATATTTCAATCAGAGAAAATTGTTATTTTTTGTCGCTGTTCTTTACCCCCCTAAAAAAAGGAACAGATATTTTTGTACACATGATTGACAGCATACGGTAGCATCCATCGGGTGTGAACATCACACAGGAGTTATCAAAACTTAAATACACATGATGTACATATGTTGTAAATACACATATATGGGTGTTAGCAAGTGTGTCAAAAGATCATTGGTGCATTTTCATCTTTGAACAGAATTCAAGTAAATTTAGATGCCAAACATACTCCCTATTCATTGATAATTCTGTCAATGATGTCATATGAAGGGTCTGTGTCACTGACTGTTCTAACCAGCTCTGACAATGTATGGCAAATGTTGGTAAAATACTACAAAGGCTTTATTAGAGAGTAATCTCTTGAATTTAAAAATAATTGTCTGTAAAAGTGTAAACATTACATTGTTCAAGAGTCACAGATTTCTGTTTCCAACGCTCAAATGTTAAGTCTGAATTTTAAAAAGTCGTTTATGGGTAATTGGAATCTGGTAATGACAGTTTCGGTCGGGTACCTGGATACCTGGATACCCGGCACAGCCCTAGCTATGAAACAATTATATTAGGAGTTTCTACAGAGTAATGACAGTTTCAGTCGGGTATCTGGATACCTGGATACCCGGCACAGCCCTAGCTATGAAACAATTATATTAGGAGTTTCTACAGAGTAATGACAGTTTCAGTCGGGTATCTGGATACCTGGATACCCGGCACAGCCCTAGCTATGAAACAATTATATTAGGAGTTTCTACAGAGTAATGACAGTTTCAGTCAGGTATCTGGATACCTGGATACCCGGCACAGCCCTAGCTATGAAACAATTATATTAGGAGTTTCTACAGAGTAATGACAGTTTCAGTCGGGTATCTGGATACCTGGATACCCGGCACAGCCCTAGCTATGAAACAATTATATTAGGAGTTTCTACAGAGTAATGACAGTTTCAGTCGGGTATCTGGATACCTGGATACCTGGCACAGCCCTAGCTATGAAACAATTATATTAGGAGTTTCTACAGAGTAATGACAGTTTCAGTCAGGTATCTGGATACCTGGATACCAGGCACAGCCCTAGCTATGAAACAATTATATTAGGAGTTTCTACAGAGTAATGACAGTTTCAGTCAGGTATCTGGATACCTGGATACCCGGCACAGCCCTAGCTATGAAACAATTATATTAGGAGTTTCTACAGAGTAATGACAGTTTCAGTCAGGTATCTGGATACCTGGATACCAGGCACAGCCCTAGCTATGAAACAATTATATTAGGAGTTTCTACAGAGTAATGACAGTTTCAGTCAGGTATCTGGATACCTGGATACCCGGCACAGACCTAGCTATGAAACAATTATATTAGGAGTTTCTACAGAGTAATGACAGTTTCAGTCAGGTATCTGGATACCTGGATACCCGGCACAGCCCTAGCTATGAAACAATTATATTAGGAGTTTCTACAGAGTAATGACAGTTTCGGTCGGGTATCTGGATACCGGATACCGGATACCCGGCACAGCCCTAGCTATGGAAACAATTATATTAGGAGTTTCTGGGAGTAATGACAGTTTCAGTCGGGTATCTGGATACCTGGATACCCAGCACAGCCCTAGCTATGAAACAATTATATTAAGAGTTTCTACAGAGTAATGACAGTTTCAGTCGGTATCTGGATACCCACAGCCCTAGCTATGAAACAATTATATTAGAGTTTCTACAGAGTAATGACAGTTTCAGTCGGGTATACCTGGATACCCGGCACAGCCCTAGCTATGAAACAATTATATTAAGAGTTTCTACAGAGTAATGACAGTTTCAGTCAGGTATCTGGATACCTGGATACCCGGCACAGCCCTAGCTATGAAACAATTATATTAGGAGTTTCTACAGAGTAATGACAGTTTCAGTCAGGTATCTGGATACCTGGATACCCGGCACAGCCCTAGCTATGAAACAATTATATTAGGAGTTTCTACAGAGTAATGACAGTTTCGGTCGGGTATCTGGATACCCGGATAACCGGCACAGCCCTAGCTATGAAACAATTATATTAGGAGTTTCTACAGAGTAATGACAGTTTCGGTCGGGTATCTGGATACCTGGATACCCGGCACAGCCCTAGCTATGAAACAATTATATTAGGAGTTTCTACAGAGTAATGACAGGTTTCAGTTGGGTATCTGGATACCTGGATACCTGGCACAGCCCTAGCTATGAAACAATTATATTAGGAGTTTCTACAGAGTAATGACAGTTTCAGTCGGGTATCTGGATACCTGGATAAACGGCACAGCCCTAGCTATGAAACAATTATATTAGGAGTTTCTACAGAGTAATGACAGTTTCAGTCGGGTATCTGGATACCTGGATATCCGGCACAGCCCTAGCTATGAAACAATTATATTAAGAGTTTCTACAGAGTAATGACAGTTTCAGTCAGGTATCTGGATACCTGGATACCGGCACAGCCCTAGCTATGAAACAATTATATTAGAGTTTCTACAGAGTAATGACAGTTTCAGTCGGGTATCTGGATACCTGGATACCGGCACAGCCCTAGCTATGAAACAATTATATTAGGAGTTTCTACAGAGTAATGACAGTTTCAGTCGGGTATCTGGATACCTGGATACCCGGCACAGCCCTAGCTATGAAACAATTATATTAGGAGTTTCTACAGAGTAATGACAGTTTCAGTCGGGTATCTGGATACCTGGATACCCGCACAGCCCTAGCTATGAAACAATTATATTAGGAGTTTCTACAGAGTAATGACAGTTTGAGTTGGGTATCTGGATACCTGGATACCCGCACAGCCCTAATATGAAACAATTATATTAGGAGTTTCTACAGAGTAATGACAGTTTCAGTCAGGTATCTGGATACCTGGATACCCGGCACAGCCCTAGCTATGAAACAATTATATTAGGAGTTTCTACAGAGTAATGACAGTTTCAGTCGGGTATCTGGATACCTGGATACCCGGCACAGCCCTAGCTATGAAACAATTATATTAGGAGTTTCTACAGAGTAATGACAGTTTCAGTCGGGTATCTGGATACCTGGATACCCGGCACAGCCCTAGCTATGAAACAATTATATTAGGAGTTTCTATTTCAGCAAACCTTTAAAGTAATTAACCATGAGTTAATGTGAAATTATCAATTTTATTCAATTTCCAATGACCTTCTCATTAGTGGCTGTTAGAAATATATTCATTTAAAGGGGGACTGACATCCTTTATTGTGTGTGTACTTACGGCGTTTTGTAATAAAATATTGTTTTTGAGACACACCTGTGTCTATTTAATCATTGATTTCTGAGTACAACTATTTTAAAACAATGTTTGAAGTGTTTGGGGGAGGCAACCCCGCCCCATGGTGGAAGCTTCATTTGCATAAGATATGTGACGTAAGGTCAGGAAGATCCGATGTGGACATGATGTACATGTACATACATACGTTTCACACACGTAGCGTCGATTTCATTTCTTACGTGATTTTTGTTTCCTGAACTAATAAAATGCCGGGAAGATGTGTTTCTGCAGGATGCAGCAACACCACCAAAGACGGTGTTAGCCTTCATCTGTTCCCAAGTGACCAAAAAATCACCGTATATTTGGACGAGCAAAGTTCGACTGACAAGAGTAAAGTGGTCAGGTCCATTAGCTCACATAGTTTTGTGCAGCGATCACTTTGAGCCGAGTTTGAGCCGAATTTCTCTTCCCGACATGACGTCACGAACAGCTCCTCCGTGCAGGGCATAAAAGTGGGGGCATTTTTACAATGGTAAAATAACACTCTCAAAAACAATAAAAACACAAAACAAAAATTATATTGATCTTTTACTGATATAAAAGAATAAAACGATCACATATTTAACTGTTTGATTTAAATCCATGTCAGTCCCCCTTTAATGTTCAGCTCATAAAACATAACACACATAATTGTTATATCACTGTGCTGTGTTGTCTCTATTATTATTATTTTTCCAGGTCCACATGGCATTGCAGCTATAAACAACTCATTGACATGCATGTAAACAACTCATTGACATACCCTATGAATTGACAGACCAAATGATCATGGCATCTGACCAGTTTAAAGTTACTCTGAATAAAAGTAAACAACTCATTGACATACCCTATGAATTGACAGACCAAATGATCATGGCATCTGACCAGTTTAAAGTTACTCTGAATAAAAGCAAACAACTCATTGACATACCCTATGAATTGACAGACCAAATGATCATGGCATCTGACCAGTTTAAAGTTACTCTGAATAAAAGTAAACAACTCATTGACATACCCTATGAATTGACAGACCAAATGATCATGGCATCTGACCAGTTTAAAGTTACTCTGAATAAAAGTAAACAACTCATTGACATACCCTATGAATTGACAGACCAAATGATCACGGCATCTGGCCAGTTTAAAGTTACTCTGAATAAAAGCAAACAACTCATTGACATACCCTATGAATTGACAGACCAAATGATCATGGCATCTGACCAGTTTAAAGTTACTCTGAATAAAAGCAAACAACTCATTGACATACCCTATGAATTGACAGACCAAATGATCACGGCATCTGACCAGTTTAAAGTTACTCTGAATAAAAGCAAACAACTCATTGACATACCCTATGAATTGACAGACCAAATGATCATGGCATCTGACCAGTTTAAAGTTACTCTGAATAAAAGCAAACAACTCATTGACATATCCTATGAATTGACAGACCAAATGATCATGGCATCTGACCAGTTTAAAGTTACTCTGAATAAAAGCAAACAACTCATTGACATACCCTATGAATTGACAGACCAAATGATCATGGCATCTGACCAGTTTAAAGTTACTCTGAATAAAGCAAACAACTCATTGACATACCCTATGAATTGACAGACCAAATGATCATGGCATCTGACCAGTTTAAAGTTACTCTGAATAAAAGCAAACAACTCATTGACATACCCTATGAATTGACAGACCAAATGATCATGGCATCTGACCAGTTTAAAGTTACTCTGAATAAAAGCAAACAACTCATTGACATACCCTATGAATTGACAGACCAAATGATCATGGCATCTGACCAGTTTAAAGTTACTCTGAATAAAAGCAAACAACTCATTGACATACCCTATGAATTGACAGACCAAATGATCATGGCATCTGACCAGTTTAAAGTTACTCTGAATAAAAGCAAACAACTCATTGACATACCCTATGAATTGACAGACCAAATGATCATGGCATCTGACCAGTTTAAAGTTACTCTGAA
Source organism: Zoroaster sp. YZ-2022 (assembly GCA_029582265.1). Classification (NCBI taxonomy): domain Eukaryota; kingdom Metazoa; phylum Echinodermata; class Asteroidea; order Forcipulatida; family Zoroasteridae; genus Zoroaster; species Zoroaster sp. YZ-2022. The sequence continues at coordinate 27,474,949 of CM055831.1, forward strand.
TAAAAGCAAACAACAACTTACAAATATAACTTTGAAAATTACTTCCCTGGTAATTTATCATGTCAAATTATCCATTGAATGGTCAAATTATCCATTGAATGGTCATGTGTTTCCTCATGTGCCACTGTCTGTGCATGTTTCATTCGCATAATGCAATACGTCGTCCACTGCCGTATCTCCAACATCGAACATCCGTTTATGTCAGGTCCCTGTATTCTCATAACAAGCTATAAATTACCCGATCATGATCAGCATGCAATTGCCCCACTAATCCAATTACTGCAAACAATTAGGCAAATATTCCCTCATATGCTGCTGGTGTGATAAGTTGTTTGAAGCAGCCACTGCCAGGCCCTTTGCAGTCTTAATGATTGGATACAATGTATCACAAACAGTTGGAGAAAAATGTATGGCAAATGTTGTTAAAATACTACAAAGGCTTTATTGGAGTGTAATCTCTTGAATTTAAAGATAATTGTCTGAAAAAGTGTAAATATTATATTGTTCAAGAGTCACAGATTTCTGTTTGCAACGCTCAAATGTTAAGTCCGAATTTTAAAAAGTCGTTTATGGGTGATTGGAACCGAAAAATGGAACCGGGTAATGACAGTTTCAGTCGGGTATCTGGATACCCGGATAGCCGGCACAGCCCTAGCTATGAAACAATTATATTAGGAGTTTCTACATGTATTTCAGCAAACCTTTGAAGTAATTAACCATGAGTTAATGTGAAATTATCAATTTTATTCAGTTTCCTGATGAGGACCTTCTCTTAGAAAGAGGGGAAATCTCTATAAATATGAGTGCATTAGAATATCTCTTTATTCACTGTCTAATTGCTCTCCTAGTAATACCTCAACAAAATGTTTGAATAATAATTTAATGTAGAAACGTTCCACTTAACTGAATTTTCCTACAAAAAGAAAGTGTCTCATAACTACATGTTATGCTATTAAAACCTTCATACATTGAAATTATGTGCTATACATGTACTCACTGGCTGTCATCAATTTAAATTTAACCTAAATTTTATTTTCTGAAACATGACATTGATTGAAATAAATAGTGAATAATAAATCATGACAGTTCAAAGGTTCAAAGTGAACATTGGCTGCTGTGAATCCCTTTGTACATGTATAGGCCTTCATGTCAAAATATGTAGAAATATCTTCATTTAATGTTCAGCTCATAAAACATAACACACATAATTGTTATATCACTGTGCTGTGTTATCTCTATTATTATTATTTTTCCAGATCCATATGGCATTGCAGCTATACACAATCACTTAGTGGTTGTGGACAGCACCAAAAAAGTCATCAAGATGTACAACAATGATGGCACACTTGACTTTGACTTCTATACAGTGCCTCATAGTGAGGTAGGGAAGACAGCAGTGTCCCTCTTGAGTGTAGCAGTAAATAATAAGGGTAACATCATAATAGGTGATGTGAAGAGGATGGTGGTGAGCGAGCACAGCCCCACTGATGGCTCGCTCATTCACACTATGCCAGTCAAAACAAAACCTTACTTCCTGGCCATTGATAATAATAATAGAGTTGTAGTCAGTGGTGATGTCCAACATCAAGTAGACATTGTTAATAGCAATGGTACTTCATTATTCACAATCAAACCAACAATCAATGGTCAGGAAGTTCAATACTGCAGAGGTGTATGCTGTGACAGATCAGGCATATACATTGCAGTGCACAATGGGTATAACACTGGTCATATTCACCATTATGATGATGAAGGTAGATTCATCTCATGTATAGCTCAGGGTCTGCGCAGCCCCATGGGAATCACATTCACTGCAGATGGGCATCAGCTGGTAGCAGCAGACTGGCACTCAGTGAAGATATATCACATAATGTGATGTAATCCAACATGCTGCTGACTGGCAATCTCCCTTGTCATCATCATAATGGTGAAATGTCCTCTTCAAGATATGTTACCCAAACATGTAATGTAGAATCTTGAGTATCAATGTCACTCTATAGAATTAATCTTGTATCATTTATTATTAATGTTTGACATGACAAGAGATACAGAGCATATACAATTAATTGACAATGAAGTCTTTACTTTGCTTCAAGAACCAACTCAAATGAATAATTGATTTAGATGTTTGCCCTTCACCAATTTAGCTAAGCACTTCTCCAGAGTCTTTAATAAAAGAAATCCACATACGAACTAATAAATGAATTTATGACGAGGCTAGCTATTAATTCATTTAAAAAACAAGCTTCTGATGATTTGTTATATTTCATTTGTAATTGTTAAGCATTTGGTTGCCTTTCTATGAGGAAAATACATTTTTATTTATTTTTCATACTAAAAGGAAGTTGCCAGGAATCACTAGTGAAAAAGTTACAAATACCTTTAAGAGGGAGTTCCCCTCATTTTGCTTTTGACATTGTCTGTTGATTTGTAAACGTTACTCTTTAATTATTCATATGTCAATATCTTGTCAATACTTTCTTTGTTTTCACTGATGGTCACCCATTGTTTGCCAATCACCAGTTGACAAAAACTACAATTCAGGACATAGCAAAAGAAAGGTCTATACCTCTCTTTTCCCCTCTGATCCACCCTTGTACAGAGTTGCATAATGGAAAGGTTATATTCTACACCTGAGCTGCACCTTATACAAGTCCAGTTTTCTTCCTCTTACCTTTTGTTAGAGCATCCTGAGCTGATCTCTCTTGGTTGAGGATGTTTCTTGCTGAGACTGTTTCTGTTGACCTCTGATCAGGTCAATTAGAAGGGTTGTCATGCTGTCAACCTGGAGGGAAATAAAAATGAATAGTACATTCTTGATACACTGTTTGTAAAATGTCATCATGTGCATGAATACTAAATGTCAATCAAGAATTGCATATAAACAATTGACCAGTCAATATTTCATTTGGAAATCACCAGTTGACAAAAACTACACGACATAGCAAAAGAAAGGTCTATACCCTCTCTTTTCCCCCTCTGGATCCACCCTTGTACAGAGTTGCATAATGGAAAGGTTATATTCTACACCTGAGCTGCACCTTATACAAGTCCAGTTTTCTTCCTCTTACCTTTTGTTAGAGCATCCTGAGCTGATCTCTCTTGGTTGAGGATGTTTCTTGCTGAGACTGTTTCTTGTTGACCTCTGATCAGGTCAATTAGAAGGGTTGTCATGCTGTCAACCTGGAGGGAAATAAAAATGAATAGTACATTCTTGATACACTGTTTGTAAAATGTCATCATGTGCATGAATACTAAATGTCAATCAAGAATTGCATATAAACAATTGACCAGTCAATATTTCATTTGGAAATCACCAGTTGACAAAAACTACAATTGTGACATAGCAAAAGAAAGGTCTATACCCTCTCTTTTCCCCCTCTGGATCCACCCTTGTACAGAGTTGCATAATGGAAAGGTTATATTCTACACCTGAGCTGCACCTTATACAAGTCCAGTTTTCTTCCTCTTACCTTTTGTTAGAGCATCCTGAGCTGATCTCTCTTGGTTGAGGATGTTTCTTGCTGAGACTGTTTCTTGTTGACCTCTGATCAGGTCAATTAGAAGGGTTGTCATGCTGTCAACCTGGAGGGAAATAAAAATGAATAGTACATTCTTGATACACTGTTTGTAAAATGTCATCATGTGCATGAATACTAAATGTCAATCAAGAATTGCATATAAACAATTGACCAGTCAATATTTCATTTGGAAATCACCAGTTGACAAAAACTACAATTGTGACATAGCAAAAGAAAGGTCTATACCCTCTCTTTTCCCCTCTGATCCACCCTTGTACAGAGTTGCATAATGGAAAGGTTATATTCTACACCTGAGCTGCACCTTATACAAGTCCAGTTTTCTTCCTCTTACCTTTTGTTAGAGCATCCTGAGCTGATCTCTCTTGGTTGAGGATGTTTCTTGCTGAGACTGTTTCTTGTTGACCTCTGATCAGGTCAATTAGAAGGGTTGTCATGCTGTCAACCTGGAGGGAAATAAAAATGAATAGTACATTCTTGATACACTGTTTGTAAAATGTCATCATGTGCATGAATACTAAATGACAATCAAGAATTGCATATAAACAATTGACCAGTCAATATTTCATTTGGAAACAAGTTGTGAAATCTCATTCACAGTTTCTAACCAAAGCACTGTAGGTTTCTATCCAATCATTTCTCTCCCATTCCAGACAGAAATTACCTTCAGGAAACCCATGACTCTTAATCTCATAAATGAGCAACTAATTCAACAATAATTTGTGAATTTGCAAAAGAGGAGCTTCATTTGTCTTGATTTAAATTTACTTTTCAACATATATGATTATTGTACACTTTTAATAATAAGCATTCATAATTATATAAGTTTTGAGGCTTTGCATGGTGGAATATCGATATCGTTTCGGTTTGCGGTAACACCATGTGTTTATCTCAACTAACGTGAAGCTGAGATACAGGTTCTGAAAAGAATCGTATCGCACAACTCGTATCTCAACCTTTGTTAAGTGATACGAGTTGTGCGATACGGTTCTTTTCAGAACCTGTATCTCAGCTTCACGTTAGTTGAGATAAACACATGGTGTTACCGCAAACCGAATACATTCATAATTAGCTTTATACATTATATTGAACACTTTTACAAATGATAATCTTCATCAATTGTGTAATAAGCTTAATTGTATACATTGCAATGAACAAACTGTTTTGAGGTTTTCCTGTCCCAAGCCCAAATAACTTCCAATGGCAGATCCAGGGGGTGTGGGGGGCCTTGGGGGATGAAGCCCCCTCCTCCCTGCTTTGGGTATTTTGTCATGTAATTATACCTTGTAGAAGTTGGTTGATATAAATACTAAGCACTGTACATTATCTATATATATATGAGCATGATTCCATGTGGATCCAGTCTCTTGTAGAGTCTTCAATGAGGGTAATGACCTTCATCATTCCTTAACTTGAGACCTACTTGACATCTCTTAATTTGTATGGTATTTTGTTATCTAATTATACCTTGTAGAAGTTGGTTGATATAAATTCATTTTAAAATGAAAGTAGGACTAATTCAGAAGTAAATAATTTCTCAGGATGATTGATACCTTTACAAACTTCACATCAAGTTAGCTTTCATATAATAATTGTGTCATTCTGTAATCAGGTCAAATTTAACAATGGTCTGCCATACCTTTTTTACAATTTTTGTTATAATTTAAAAAATCAAGTATGAGATTTATTTTTTGGAACCCAGTTGAAATTGTTATTTTGGTCAATCAGTTTTTCACATGTGTATTTTCCATACATCAATGAAATAACTCAAATCTATGGTCTTTGTGTCTTTGCTAATTAATTTTCAACATTAATATTGTAGATTTTGTTTTCTTCAAATTCCCTCCTTTAATTTAGGAGCATAATCAAAAGACTGTTAATTTATTGACTATTAAATTTTAGTGTTGATTAATTAAATTTGCATTTAATTGACATTTATTAGATCAGATTGTAATATAAATTAATTTGACTCTTTGTCTCCAATCAGGTTTATTAAAACAATATTATAACAAGTCAAATCATCTATAGAAATGGCTACTTCTAAACCAACATTGGGTTCAGCTCTAGAGAAAATCAGCAAGGATCATCTTGAGTGCAGTATTTGCAAAGAGGTGTACAGACAACCCAAAATACTGGACTGTGTCCACAGCTTCTGTGAAAACTGTTTAGATGAATACCACACTACCAAATACAAGGATGCTGTCATGATTCCTTGTCCTTTGTGTCGACGGGAGACACAACTTCCTACGATGGGTGTTCCAGGCCTCAAGACCAACTTCTATCTAATTGGTCTTGTTGAGGAGATCACATTGCAACAGAAGTTGGTCAGCTCATCAGGCAACACAAAACTTACCTGTGAATTATGCAATGAGGGAAATGAGGCGATGCATCGCTGTCTAAACTGCGCACAGAATATCTGCAAAAATTGCAGAGACATACACTCAAGAATTACTGGAATGTCAAGTCACACCGTTTCTTCTTTGGAGGACATTCTTCAGGGGAAGGTAGCAATAAAAGAGACAAAACAAAATCTTCATCCAGAATGCCCCATTCATAAAGGTGAAGTGACACGATTCTACTGTGTAACATGTGACAAGTTGATTTGCCGAGATTGCACTGTCCTAGACCACTGTAAACCACAACATGAGTACATTGATTGCAACCAAGCCTCATCCACATATAAACAGTCATTGGCTCAATTCTTTACTCCCCTTGAAGGAGTTCTCAAGAAACTTGAACAATCTCTAGCAACTGCCTCAACAATGAAAGACAAACTGGGCATCACAGTTGAAAGAACCATGGCAGAGGTGAAGAACAGAGCTGATGAGATCAGGGCTGAGGTAACAGCTCAAGAGAGTCGCATCATTGATGAAATAAAAAACCTCCACAAAGATCATAACAACAAATTGGATGAATATGAGCAAAAAGTGAGTTTAATCTCACAACAAATACAGCATTCACTGGAGACCGCCAAAGATGTCACCAACAATTCATCAGATCCTGACTTCCTTGCACTCTATCCCACTATCAGCAAGGACTTGAAATTTCTCAGCAGTCAAAGTATTCCCAAAATTGATCACAAGCTTTGTCATCTGAGATTCAAGGAGAGTCAGAGGGTTGGTGATATCAATCTTGGCAAGGTGGAGCTGCAGGAACCCAAGTGGGAGCTGTGTTATGAATCTGGTTCAACAGAATTCAATGGGGCTTGGAGTATTGCTGCTTGTCAACCTGGTGATGAGATTGCAGTGACAGACTACTGGAACAAGAGAGTGGTAATCTGCAGCACCAAGGGACATCAGAAAAGAACCATTCCAATACAAGGAGGTAAGTTTCTTATGTACACATTATGCATTCAATAGCATGTAGTGTAGTACAGTGCATGCTTTGTAAAAACAAGACTGTGGTGCAGTACATTTCATTTCATATCAAGTCATTTTCTAATTTTAGATGTCAAATTCACAAAACAAAAATAAAAATTGCACAGTATAAAAAAATATATAACGAGCGAACAACAGTGAAAAAGAAAAAACTGCAAAAGAAACAACAATACCCCTGTAGGATTGTAAGTGAACTTAAAGAGATATTCTAAACCACTTTTTAACAAAGACTTTATTTATTGTTGTGACTTATTAGATATCCATAATACCAACTAAAATATCATTTGACTCTCAATTTTTTTGTTAGTTATTAAACAAAAATTCATCATCAGTCATGCGGCTTAATTATTCAGCCAATTTGCAAAAAGAACACACTGCTGTTTAAGTATGTAAATGCAACACATCAGTGGAGGTTCAATAAACATAGCATGGATAGCAGCATAAAGGGTTGTTGTGTTTTCATATAGTCAGTCGTCTGCTAGTAACATTAATAAATGTACTCCTTCAACTTCATCTTTAACTTGGGAAATTCTGCTTAAGAGTTAAATTCAATTGTCTGGCAGACAGCCATAGACCAGAATTATTGCCAGAGTGTGTGTTTAATGAATGCTTTCCAGAATCCCGAAGTGAAGTTCCACAGATTTCCAGCCAGCCATAGAAGCTTGACGAAATATTTGTGCGCTTTGTAATTTAAAACAACTGATCAAACTTACTTGCAGCACACTTTATTCAAAAGATTGCCAATAAAATAACTGCCACACTCCACTTACACTCTTGTGTTTGTCATAAGTGTTTGCCGGTGCCTCAGGGTTCCCCGGCACCGGATGTTACCCCTGTCCGCCCTTAGAAATCCATGGATGGCATTGTTTCTGTGCTAGAGGGGGAAAAGGTCATTTCAGGATTTTTCCCAATCTTTTCTGCCATGCCACGGCTGTAGTCTGTGCCGTTACATTACCCGAACCCGAATCTGAACCTGAACCTGTGCCCACTGTCTGCGTGTGTTTCCTCACGTCTGGCCCATGTTTCATTCGCATATTGCCATACGTTGTCCACTACTGTATCTCCAACATCGAACATCCGTTTACATGTACGTCAGGTCCCTGTATTCTCATAACAAGCTATAAATTACCCGATCATGATCAGCATGCAATTGCCCCACTAATCCAATTACTGCAAACAATTAGGCAAATATTCCCTCATATGCTGCTGGTGTGATAAGTTGTTTGAAGCAGCCACTGTCAGGCCCTTTGCAGTCTTAATGATTGGATACAATGTATCACAAACAGTTGGAGAAAAATATATGGCAAATGTTGGTAAAATACTACAAAGGCTTTATTGGAGTGTAATCTCTTGAATTTAAAGATAATTGTCTGTAAAAGTGTAAACATTACATTGTTCAAGAGTCACAGATTTCTGTTTGCAATGCTCAAATATTAGGTCCGAATTTTAAAAAGTCGTTTACGGGTAATTGGAACCGAAAAATGGAACCGGGTAATGACAGTTTCGGTCGGGTATCTGGATACCCGGATACCCGGCACAGCCCTAGCTATGAAACAATTATATTAGGAGTTTCTACAGAGTAATGACAGTTTCAGTCAGGTATCTGGATACCTGGATACCCGGCACAGCCCTAAGCTATGAAACAATTATATTAAGAGTTTCTACAGAGTAATGACAGTTTCAGTCGGGTATCTGGATACCCGGATACCAGGCACAGCCCTAGCTATGAAACAATTATATTAGGAGTTTCTACAGAGTAATGACAGTTTCAGTCGGGTATCTGGATACCTGGATACCTGGCACAGCCCTAGCTATGAAACAATTATATTAGGAGTTTCTACAGAGTAATGACAGTTTCAGTCGGGTATCTGGATACCTGGATACCAGGCACAGCCCTAGCTATGAAACAATTATATTAGAGTTTCTACAGAGTAATGACAGTTTCAGTCGGGTATCTGGATACCTGGATACCCGGCACAGCCCTAGCTATGAAACAATTATATTAGGAGTTTCTACAGAGTAATGACAGTTTCAGTCGGGTATCTGGATACCTGGATACCAGGCACAGCCCTAGCTATGAAACAATTATATTAGGAGTTTCTACAGAGTAATGACAGTTTCAGTCGGGTATCTGGATACCTGGATACCCGGCACAGCCCTAGCTATGAAACAATTATATTAGGAGTTTCTACAGAGTAATGACAGTTTCAGTCGGGTATCTGGATACCTGGATACCCGGCACAGCCTAGCTATGAAACAATTATATTAGGAGTTTCTGGAGTAATGATAGTTTCAGTCGGTATCTGGATACCTAGATACCCGGCACAGCCCTAGCTATGAAACAATTATATTAGGAGTTTCTACAGAGTAATGACAGTTTCAGTCAGGTATCTGGATACCTGGATACCAGGCACAGCCCTAGCTATGAAACAATTATATTAGGAGTTTCTACAGAGTAATGACAGTTTCAGTCGGGTATCTGGATACCTAGATACCTGGCACAGCCCTAGCTATGAAACAATTATATTAGGAGTTTCTACAGAGTAATGACAGTTTCAGTCGGGTATCTGGATACCTGGATACCAGGCACAGCCCTAGCTATGAAACAATTATATTAGGAGTTTCTACAGAGTAATGACAGTTTCAGTCGGGTATCTGGATACCTGGATACCCGGCACAGCCCTAGCTATGAAACAATTATATTAGGAGTTTCTACAGAGTAATGACAGTTTCAGTCGGGTATCTGGATACCTAGATACCCGGCACAGCCCTAGCTATGAAACAATTATATTAGGAGTTTCTACAGAGTAATGACAGTTTCAGTCGGGTATCTGGATACCTAGATACCCGGCACAGCCCTAGCTATGAAACAATTATATTAGGAGTTTCTACAGAGTAATGACAGTTTCAGTCGGATACCCGGATACCCGGCACAGCCCTAACTATGAAACAATTATATTAGGAGTTTCTACAGAGTAATGACAGTTTCAGTCAGGTATCTGGAAACCCGGATACCCGGCACAGCCCTAGCTATGAAACAATTATATTAGGAGTTTCTACAGAGTAATGACAGTTTCAGTCAGGTATCTGGATACCTGGATACCGCACAGCCCTAGCTATGAAACAATTATATTAAGAGTTTCTACAGAGTAATGACAGTTTCAGTCAGGTATCTGGATACCTGGATACCCGGCACAGCCCTAGCTATGAAACAATTATATTAGGAGTTTCTACAGAGTAATGACAGTTTCAGTTGGGTATGTGGATACCTAGATACCCGGCACAGCCCTAGCTATGAAACAATTATATTAAGAGTTTCTACAGAGTAATGACAGTTTCAGTCAGGTATCTGGATACCCGGATACCCGGCACAGCCCTAGCTATGAAACAATTATATTAGGAGTTTCTACAGAGTAATGACAGTTTCAGTCAGGTATCTGGATACCTGGATACCCGGCACAGCCCTAGCTATGAAACAATTATATTAGGAGTTTCTACAGAGTAATGACAGTTTCAGTCAGGTATCTGGATACCTGGATACCCGGCACAGCCCTAGCTATGAAACAATTATATTAGGAGTTTCTACAGAGTAATGACAGTTTCAGTTGGGTATCTGGATACCTGGATACCCGGCACAGCCCTAGCTATGAAACAATTATATTAGGAGTTTCTACAGAGTAAAGACAGTTTCAGTCAGGTATCTGGATACCTGGATACCCGGCACAGCCCTAGCTATGAAACAATTATATTAAGAGTTTCTACAGAGTAATGACAGTTTCAGTCAGGTATCTGGATACCCGGATACCCGGCACAGCCCTAGCTATGAAACAATTATATTAGGAGTTTCTACAGAGTAATGACAGTTTCAGTCAGGTATCTGGATACCTGGATACCGTGCACAGCCCTAGCTATGAAACAATTATATTAGGAGTTTCTACATGTATTTCAGCAAACCTTTCAAGTAATTAACCATGAGTTAATGTGAAATTATCAATTTGATTCAGTTTCCGATGACCTTCTCTTAGAAAGCAGGGAAATCTCTATAACTATGAGTGCATTAGAATATCTCTTTATTCACTGTCTAATTGCTCTCCTAGTAGTATCTCAACAAACATTAAACAAAATGTTTGAATAATAATTTAAAGTAGAAACGTTCCACTTAACTGAATTTTCCTAGAAAAAGAAAGTGGCTCATAACTACATGTTATGCTATTAAAACCTTCATACATTGAAATTATGTGCTATACATGTATTCACTGGCTGTCATCAATTTAAATTTAGCCTATTTTATTTTCTGAAACATGACATTGATTGTAATAAATAGTGAATAATAAATCATGACAGTTTACAGGTTCAAAGTGAACATTGGCTGTTGTGAATCCCTTTGTACATGTATAGGCCTTCATGTCAAAATATGTAGAAATATCTTCATTTAATGTTCAGCTCATAACTGAACATAACTGGTGTTGCCAGCAGCAGGGTGTGGGTTCGAGCCCCGGTTGTGACACTTGTATCCTTGAGCAAGGTACTTAACCATAATTGCTTCGTCCTTCGGATGGGACGTAAGTCGTGAGGTCCTGGTGTTGTATAATGCACGAAAAAGTGGTTAATTGTCGTGGCCGAGTGGTCTAGCGCACTGAACTCAAGTTCTGGTGTTGCCAGCAGCAGAGTGTGGGTTCGAGCCCCGGCCGTGACACCTGTGTCCTTGAGCAAGACACTTAACCATAATTGCTTCTCTCCACCCAGGGGTTAAATGGGTACCTGTGAAGGCAGAGATGGTTTGCTCTCTATGCGCTAGAAATGGCAGCAATTGAGATATACTCCCCAGGGAGCTGAGATGGTTTCAGGAATGATTTATGAGCCTTATGAGCCTTATGAGCAGGGATAATAATATAATGCGCCTTGAGCGCCACTTAGTTGGTGGATACGTGCGCTATATAAATCTATACATTATTATTATTATTATTATTATTATTATTATTATTTTTCCAGATCCATGTGACATTGCAGCTATACACAATCACTTAGTGGTTGTGGACAAAACCAACAAAGTCATCAAGATGTACAACAATGATGGCACACTTGCCTTTGACTTCCACACAGTGCCTCATAGTGAGGTAGGGAAGACAGCAGTGAACCTCTGGAGTGTAGCAGTAAATAATAAGGGTAACATCATAATAGGTGATGTGAAGAGGATGGTGGTGAGCGAGCACAGCCCCACTGATGGCTCGCTCATTCACACTATGCCAGTCAAAACAAAACCTTACTTCCTGGCCATTGATAATAATAATAGAGTTGTAGTCAGTGGTTATAACCAACATCAAGTAGACATTGTTGATAGCAATGGTACTTCATTACTCACAATCAAACCAACAATCAATGGTCAGGAAGTTAAATACTGCACTGGTGTATGCTGTGACAGATCAGGCATATACATTGCAGTGCACAATTGGGATAATAACACTGGTCATATTCACCATTATGATAATGAAGGTAGATTCATCTCATGTATAGCTCAGGGTCTGTACAGACCCATAGGAATCACATTCACTGCAGATGGGCATCAGCTGGTAGCAGCAGACTGGTCCTCAGTGAAGATATATCACATAATGTGATGTAATCCAACATGCTGCTGACTGGCAATCTCCCTTGTCATCATCATAATGGTGAAATGTCCTCTTCAAGATATGTTACCCAAACATGTAATGTAGAATCTTGAGTATCAATGTCACTCTATAGAATTAATCTTGTATCATTTATTATTAATGTTTGACATGACAAGAGATACAGAGCATATACAATTCATTGACAATGAAATCTTCACTCAGGAAATTATTGCTGTTTTGATGAAAACAAATATTACCAGTAAAATATCGGTGATACATCTTGTAAAAAGAAATATTTCACAAGACAAATGTCCAAGAAGCATGGTTTATCTAAGTTCCTAAATGAATTAATGACAGGTCCTGCCATCAATTCATTTCATAACTTTATCACTGTAAACATGGCTCTCATGGTTTTTTTCATTTGTAATTTTTGCATATTTTGATGCCTTTCTACAAGGAAAATAGTTATTTTCAGATAAAAAAAATTGCCATGAATCACTGGTGAAAAAATATATGATGCATCTTTAAGAGGGAGTTCCCCTGATTTTGCTTTTGGCATTGTCTGTTGATTTGTAAATGTTACTCTTTAATTATTCATATGTCAATATCTTGTCAATACTTTCTTTGTTTTCACTGATGGCCACCCATTGTTTGCCAATCACCAGTTGACAAAAACTACAATTGTGACATAGCAAAAGAAAGGTCTATACCCTCTCTTTTCCCCCTCTGGATCCACCCTTGTACAGAGTTGCATAATGTAAAGCTTATATTCTACACCTGAGCTGCACCTTATACAAGTCTAGTTTTCTTCCTCTTACCTTTTGTTGGAGCATCCTGAGCTGATCTCTCTTGGTTGAGGATGTTTCTTGCTGAGACTGTTTCTTGTTGACCTCTGATCAGGTCAATTAGAAGGGTTGTCATGCTGTCAACCTGGAGGGAAATAAAAATGAATAGTACATTCTTGATACACTGTTTGTAAAATGTCATCATGTGCATGAATACTAAATGACAATCAAGAATTGCATATAAACAATTGACCAGTCAATGTTTCATTTGGAAACAAGTTGTGAAATCTCATTCACAGTTTCTAACCAAAGCACTGTAGGTTTCTATGCAATCATTTCTGTCCCATTCCAGACAGAAATTACCTTCAGGAAACCCATGACTCTTAATATCATAAATGAGTAACTAATTCAACATAATCATTTGTGAAATTACAAAAAAGCTTAATTTGTCTTGATTTAAATTTACTTTTCAACGTATATGATTATTGTCCACTTTTAAAAATAAGTATTCATAATTAGCTTTATACATTATATTGAACACTTTTACAAATGATAATCTTCATCAATTGTGTAATAAGCTTAATTGTATACATTGCAATGAACAAACTGTTTTGAGGTTTTCCTGTCCCAAGCCCCAATAACTTCCAATGGCAGATCCAGGGGGTGTGGGGGCCTTGGGGATGAAGCCCCCTCCTCCCTGCTTTGGGTATTTTGTCATGTAATTATACCTTGTAGAAGTTGGTTGATATAAATACTAAGCACTGTACATTATCTATATATATGAGCATGATTCCATGTGGATCCAGTCTCTTGTAGAGTCTTCAATGAGGGTAATGACCTTCATTATACTGTCATTTATTTAGTTGCTACAGTTCATCATACTCATGTGTATCACCAGGGAGGTTTGAAGGATGTGAACAAACCTCCTTCTAGATTTGGATTCTATATTTTAATGAAGAAGCAAAGATGCCACGTCTTTTCTAAAAAACAAACAAAAACAATTTATGTGATAATGTGAACATTTGAATACATTTACAAATGTTCAACTCATGATGAAATTCCTGGTGACACGCATGATACTATGTAATGTTTATATTCAAGTCTTGTGTACTTTTATCAATTGTTGGAATCTAATGCACCTTCTTAATAAGGTCAATCCAATTCTATTTCTGAATGAATGTATTTGTACAGGGAGGTTACACTTTTGCTAAATTTCTTCTACAAGTTTGCTTACTTTCAAGATCTGCATTTATCAACCAACCTGTGAAAGTTTCAGCTTAATGAGGTTGTGTCTTTAATGTCAAAATAGTGAAAATACCTTTAAATTGTTTGTATTTATTATAATTTTGTGTCTCATTTAGTCAGAAATTCAGTCAAGAAATGATTTCCTAAATTTGTATTTATATGATAGTTCCTCAGACAGAAAGATTTCAAGAGATGTTTGATTCCATCATCAACTTTACACCAAGTACATTATATGTAAAACTATGTGTAACCTCCCTTTAAGCAAATTATTATTGTTTTGTAATTCCACAATTTGTCCATTCCTCAATGGAGTAACTAAATTTCAAGCCACTGAAAACCTCAAACTTGTGCTGTAATGTTTCTTTGCTGATGAATTTCAACATAAATATTCATTTGCAGACTTTCATGACATTTGTTTCACAATCTCTCCTTTTATTACTGGTATATCATCTAGAGACTTTTGGTTTATTGACTATTATTATGTGATTGTTGATTAAGTTCAATTTAGTTTCAATAAGATTTAATTTACTTGTCATTCATATTGCAATCCATAAAGCTCTCTCTGCATGTACATAGATCTAATCAAAATAAAATATTGTACAAATCTAATTTTGTGAATAAAATAAATGATGTGAATAAATCATATCTATTATTATTTATTTCGTATGTCAACCACAGCCATTTAGAACTGACAATCATATAGATATGACACCAGTTGTGGGTTGTCAATATCAGTCAGAGGGCATGGGGGTCCAGTTTCGGCACAATCATTCAGAACATGCTCGGCAGTCTGAGTTTGACCACATGGACACAAGTCAGAGTCTTTTATACCCCATACTTTCATGCTTGCTGCAAAGCGGCCAGCGCCTGATCGTAGGCGGTTCAGCTGAACCCAGGGCTTCCTGGGAAGGTTGCCGCCAGGAGGGTGAGAGGACCAAGCTTTGAGATATGGTTTGAGCCTCTCAGGGACAGCTGGTTCAGCAACACCAGCAACCCTCAAGGTTCTCAGCATATGGGCGAGGTGGCCTCCTTGAGGACAGTCTCATGCGGGGCCTCTTTTCAAAGAGGAATTCATGCAGGAGGTGGTTCACGAGCAGCTTTACGGTACAGGCGTCTGCATATGTTATCCCGACGGGCCTGTGGAGGTTGAATCCCGATAGGAAGGGCAAGTGGATCAGAGGAGTACTTCGGATGCAGCCAGAGACAAGTCTCATTGCATCATTAAGAGTACATCCAGTCCACGGTATGGACGCTTTAGTCCAGGCCGGAGCACAGTACTCTGCTGCTGAGAGTGCAAGAGCCATGACTGAGGTTTTTAAGGGTGGAGAAGGATGCACCCCAGTTTGTACTGGCCAGGCGTCTTACTAATGCCACTCTGGCAGAGACCTTGCTCTTGAGTTTTGTCAAATGGCTTTTGAATGTGAGGCTGCGGTCCAACTTGACACCAAGGTATGTGGGATGAGGATCAAATTGAAGGTAATCACCAGAGTCCAGCTTCACCTTGAGCTGGTAGTTTGCCATGCGGTTTCTCAGGTGGAATATGGATGGGACCGTCTTAGCAGTGGACAGTTTCAGCCTCCAGTTCTTCAGATATTGGTTGATGATGCTCATGTCTGTGGAAAGCTTTTCTTCCACTTCCTCGACAGTTGGAGCAGACACTGTGAGGGGCAACGTCATCGGCATACATGTATCGTTTGGCCGGTAGCAGGAAAATCAGATGTATAGATGTTATACAGTGTTGGTGCTAGGACAGAGCCTTGAGCGACACCATTTTTTCAGCCTGTGTGGTCGGCTTCTCTGTCCATCGCTGGTGTAGAGGACAAAGGATCTGGTGTACAGAAGTTCCATGATGAAGTCAGTGAGATGACTACTGCTGAGCAGTCTCTGAGCTTCAAAATGAAGGCCTTGGTGCCACACAATATCATATGCAGCAGTTAGGTCCAAGAAGACTGCACCTGTCACATGCTTGCTGTCAAGGCTTCTTCAATAGACTGGGTGAGACGAACAACTTGATCAACAGCGGAACGTCCTTGTCGAAAGCCAGCTTGATCGTGAGGAAGCAGTGGATCGACAATGGGGTTAATTCTTGTCAAATGAGACGCCCATGAATGTATAACTATGAATGTATAACTATGAATGTATAACTTTGAATCATTTTCATTTCTTTTGGTTGTATATCATGGGTTTATCCGGAAGTTGGGACAAAAACATTTTATTACTGGTTCACCATCATCAAAGGTATTTTTGAAATTACAAATTTGTACTAAAATTTACAGCCTTCCTCCCTTCAAGACAAATTGAATCATCCGCTTTGACTTTGGCATGCATCCTGCACATTTCAGATGCAGATTTCGCAGAGCTGCACAGTGGTGATGAAGTTGGAATTGAGTCAAGAATGTTTGGGAGTGGTTCAGTCAACAATTCAGGTCCGCATTAAAATAATCTAATATCAGCTCTTTTGGAATGAGGGATTTTTTGTCTAAGAACTAAACTTTCCTGCAATGACCTTTTGCAAACTGATTGAAATGTCAACTTGGTGATTCTTAATCCTCAGAGACACACAAAATATTGAATATACCAAGTATCACAGAAACTTACCATCAAGTTTCACAAAAATCCCTGAACAAGTTGACACATCCTGTACAACGAGCTACAATACCAGGTAATGACATTGGTAATGACATGAACACAGATGATGTAGCTGGTGCATCTCAAGTGAACTTACACAACCATTTAAAGGGAAGGTATAGCATTGGTAATGACATGAACACAGATGATGCGGGTTGGTGCATCTCAAATGAACTTAAACAACCATTTAAAGGGAAGGGTACAGCATTGGTAATGACATGAACACAGATGATGCGGCTGGTGCATCTCAAATGAACTTAAACAACCATTTAAAAGGGAAGGTACAGCATTGGTAATGACATGAACACAGATGATGCGGTTGGTGCATCTCAAATGAACTTTAAACAACCATTTAAAGGGAAGGTACAGCATTGGTAATGACATGAACACAGATGATGCAGCATCTCAAATGAATTAGGAAGGTACATTGTTGGTGCATCTCAAATGAACTTAAACAACCATTTTAAAAGGGGAAGGTACAGCATTGGTAATGACATGAACACAAAATGACCAAAATGACCAAATTATTATATAAAAGCTAACTTAATGTAAAGTTAGTAATTATACTAATCATATTGAAATATACATTTTATTTCAATGGGGTGCTTGTATTTCAAAAAACATGAACAAAATAGAACATTTACTCCAATGTTTTCTGTAAAAATTGGGCTTTAAAAAAAAAACTTTTCTCAAGACTTGACTCCACATTGAACTCAAACTGGTTGGTTCAACATCTTGGTTGTAGAAGCAGTGATACCAACATTAAGACTGGTCTTAAACAACCATGTGATCACATCTCAACCAATCAGAATGTCTAAACTATAGTTCAAACTATCTCTGTAATTTATCATTCATGGAAACTAAACCAATTTCAATTAATATTTTAGAATGCTTCCATACTTTTCATAATGTTAACATTATTTTCAAAAATACAAAAATGTATATTAACACATTATTCATAAATCAAATAATTATATTTTGTATACTGTATGATACATTGCTGTTATATATTGTTATAGTGTTTGTTAACAATGAAATAAATGTCATCATTGATATATAATTTCAAATGAACAGTCCACAGTATCATTGTCCTGAGTGATGACATCAGCATTGGTCAAAGTTACAAACTATACTTCACAGTTAAATTCTTAAAGGGACAGTATCAACACGATCAACAGGGCATGGAATCAGAGTGCTAGTTTTTTAGATTAACTCAGTGACTACCATAATACCCACATGATAAGGTCATATTACTGTTGCTGTTAAGAATGAACCAGTATTTTCAGTCACTGTGTTCATCTTCAACACTGGTAATGAACTGAACACAAGATGACCAAAATGACCAAATTATTATATGAAATGATAATTATATACATATAATATTGAAATATAAAGTATATTTCAAAATTAACTTTTCATTAAAAAAACATGAACAAAATATAACATTTACTCCAATGTTTTTTACATTTCTCAAGACTTGACTCCAAAGCCACATTGAACTGAAACTGGTTGATTCAAGTACATCTTGGTTCAAGAGAGAAAGCATCCTTGTAAAGCAGTGATACCAACATTAAGACTGGTCTTAAACAACCATGTGATCACATCTCAACCAATCAGAATGTTTTGAACTATAGTCTAAACTGTCTCTGTGGCATTTATGAAATCAATTTTCAGTGCAACTAAAACCAATTTCAAAATCCCTTCCCTGAAGCTATTAATATTTTATAACCTACTCTCACCATCCTCCTCCAACAATCACTGCTTCTTTACTTTCCATAATGTTAACATTATTTTCCAATCAATTTATATTCTATGTATTCACTGCATTTACAAAAACTATATTGATATATTATTCATAAATCAAATAATTATATTTTGTACACTGTATGATATATTGCTGTTAGTGTTATATATTAAGTAAGACAATTGCGGTGACACCATGTGAAATTCTCAATTGAGTAGTAATTAGTTCTGAAAAGAACTGGAGGTACAACTCGACGTTTCGATCAGTGTGTGCTCTGATCGTCCTCAGGAGACAGTGTTATTATATTGTTTTGTTGTTGTTTTGTTGACATTGAAATAAATGTCATCATTGATATATACTTCAAATGAACACTCCACAGTATCATTGTCCTGGTGATGAATTCAGAATTGGTCAAAGTTACAAACTATACTTCTTACAGTTAATTCTTAAAGGGACACAGATATCACAATCAACAGGGCATGGAATCGAATGCTATAGTTTTAGATTAATTCAGTGACTGCCATAATACCCCACATGATAAGGTCATATTACCGTTGCTGCTGCATAAATGAGCCAATAACTGTCAGTCACTGTGTTCATCTTAAACAAGGACACTGATTCCATGCCCTGTTGAAAGTCTGCTCTGATCATGGCGATACTGTCCCTTTAACAAAAAGTTACAGAGAAACAAATATTAGTACAACATATAATATCTGGAATTTTCATTTTAGAATGAGGTACATTTTACCTGCACTAAATTTATGTCTCAGTGAATTGGTGACACATCACAAACCCAAATATTGGTCAATATCGATATCTGAGAATGAAATAACTCATATTTGATCATGTTTATTGTAATAATAAAATGATCTATGATTATATTGGGCATAGTTCTATACGCCCCATAGAGCATATTCACGTCGTTTTGCGTTTTGGGAATTGACTGCCGCTTGTAGAGCATGTTCAGACAACGCTCTTTCTCTCTTATGTATCTTGGTGACTGGTGACACTAACAAAGACGACCTCTAGATTTGCCTTGTAGTAGGTAGTCAATGTGAACGTTAGATGGGTAGTCATCTGGATAGTTTGACTGTGAAAGATCCGTCAGTACCTGAAAAAGTCCGACTTGCTGTTTGATTTTAAACAAAGGTTTATTTCTAACAGACATGATACCTTAATGACCGAGGTCAGTCCCAGACATTTTAAACATTCCGATTGGTTGAAATTGGTCACATGGTTATGTTTAAAACTGTCTCAAACGGTAATAAAAGACATCTCAGAAAGTTATACAAAATTGTTTTGGGAGCTTAGCTAATCTCGCCCACTAACTCCATCCAGAACAATCTAAATTCTCACCACAAAAAAATTTTGTTTCCAAGCCCTTGAAACCAGCCAGCCACACCAGTTTAATGTAACCACTTTGGCTGGGCACTGTTAATGTTAATCCATCCACACAAGAAACCAGCCACACCTGTTTGATGTAACCACTTTGCTGGCTGGGCACTGTTGACCCAAATGTTAATCCATCCACACAATAGAAACCAGCCACACCTGTTTGATGTAACCACTTTGCCTGGCTGGGGCACTGTTGACCCAATGTTAATCCATCCACAACAGAAGTCAGCCACACAGTTTGATGTAACCACTTTGCCTGGCTGGGCACTGTTGACAATGTTAATCCATCCACACAATAGAAACCAGCCACACCTGTTTGATGTAACCACTTTGCCTGGCTGGGCACTGTTGACCCAATGTTAATCCATCCACACAATGAAGCCAGCCACACCAGTTTGATGTAAACCACTTTGCCTGGCTGGGCACTGTTGACCCAATGTTAATCCATCCACACAATGAAAGCCACACCAGTTTGATGTAACCACTTTGCCTGGCTGGGCACTGTTGACCCAATGTTAATCCATCCACACAATAGAAACCAGCCACACCAGTTTGATGTAACCACTTTGCCTGGCTGGCACTGTTGACCCAATGTTAATCCATCCACACAATAGAAACCAGCCACACCAGTTTGATGTAACCACTTTGCCTGGCTGGGCACTGTTGACCCAATGTTAATCCGATCCACAATAGAAACCAGCCACACCAGTTTGATGTAACCACTTTGCCTGGCTGGGCACTGTTGACCCAATGTTAATCCATCCACACAATAGAAGCCAGCCACACCAGTTTGATGTAACCACTTTGCCTGGCTGGGCACTGTTGACCCAATGTTAATCCGTCCACACAATGGAAAAGGCTTATTGGCAATTCAAAAGGTCTACGCTCTGCAGGAACACTTGTCAATGAATTAGGTTATTTTTAAGGACTGCATGCTCAGCTTCATCACTGGTTTGTGGTCGAGTGTCACAATAATACTGGGAGAATGACCCAGTGGTTTTAGCGGAGAGATTGGCGCGAAGTCTTTATGGTTGCAAAAAGACAGGTCTGAAATAGTGGGTTAAAAGTCCCGTCCTCGAATGTTATTTTAAAAAGCCACTATTAAAAACTGGATCTGGTTGATGTTTAAGACAGAAGGTGACTCATCAAGTGCTTTTTGCTATAAACTGGGCCCACTTTCTCTGACCAGCCCATTAATAAAACTGCAATCAAAAAAAGGATAATAATAATAATGTGGACTTATACAGTAGCATGTATCCACCAAACTGATGCTCAAGGCACATTACATTATTATCCCTGCTCATCAGGCTCATAAATCATTCTGAAACCATCTCAGCTCCTGGTGAGTATACAGCTCAATTGTGCCATTTCAGCATATAGGGCTAATCAAACAACCAACTATTCCTGACGAGTATACCCATTTAATCCTGGGTGGAGAAGCATTGTGGTGTCTTGCTGAAGGACACAAGCACCATGGTCACAGCCAGGTTCGAACTCACATTCTGACATCTCAGCCCAGAACAAATCCGATGCACTAAACTGCTCATCCATGACACTTCCTGGGCAAGCATGGCTAATTGTTGTTCAGTGTGGTTGTAACACTGATAGACAATATCTGGGGAGGTAAGATAAGTTTTGTAGCATGTCTAATTGTTGTCAGTGGTTGTAACACTGATAGACAATATCTGAGGAGGTAAGATCAGTTTGCAAAGTATTTTATTCATAGCTAGCAGCATGCATTGCTAAAATCCAGTTTGGGCATGCGCATTATGGTATTGCAAAGATGGCTATGTGTCAACACTTTGTGGATAATTCATTTACAAGATACTAGTACAAAATTTGAAGGGATAATTGGATCACATAAATGAGGGTAAGTTACCTGTAGGGTGGCGATGGGGCTCACTGGAAAAAGAAACCATTGACGTTATGTTGGCTGGAACAAGGTCCACTGATGAATTGTACGATAACCTGTCCCAGAAAGAAAATATAAATAAAAATACATTCTCAACAACTAGATGATCATGGGAGTAAACAACTTATTTTAAGTTACCAGGAGCCGATTTCACAAAAGAGCTAAGATTGATCTTAACTGTGTATCAATCTTAATTGCTTAGCAAAGTGTGATGTCACAATACAAATCACTATGGTAATAACAACTCATCTTAAGATGAATCTTAGTGCTTTAATCGAGCCCTGAGCATGGATAATGAGTTAATAAGTTAGGAATTGATGACATTAAAGCCAGACTTTGATATTAAAATGATGTACCACATCTATACTTTATAAGAATCAAGAGATGACTGCAAGAGTCAAATCAGTCAAAATGTTGACATACTTGCCAAGGTATATCTAGTGCACTTAAACACTGTCAAACCTTACGTATAAGTACATTTACAGGTCAAAATGAGTTGACCATTTTGACTGGTAAAGCATTGTCTGGTATTGTTGAGGGTGGTTAAAATGACAGTAAAACCAGTCAAAAATGCCCCTGTGTGCACATTTTGGGTCCAACAGTCGAAAACAGACAGTTGACTGGTTTTGATCTCTATAGCTAGTAGGAGGTTAATTGCACTAAAATAATACCACCTCAGACAGAAATATTTCAAGGGATGGAATGTTTCATGTTATAATCATGTTTTTTTAAAGATTACCACTGCTATATGGGATTCTAGCCGCCAATCAACATCGGGCAAGCTCAGTGGTTGAGAGGTCAAGACGCCTGCACTAGTAAGCAGGAGTGCGTCGGGTTTGAACTCCGCCCAGTCGCATGTGTGGTTTTCTGGAGACACTCCGAGAAAAGCACCTCTAGTATACAGTGCTATACACATGCATCGGTGTGGGGCAAAGAATTAATTCAATTGTTTAATAATGTATGTGTGTAGTAAGCGAAGATCAGCTCATCAGCCCATTTATTCTCTTCCAAACAGAATCCCCAAACAATCTGAATAAAATTTGGGAGCCTTATCCTGTTTGTTAGTGTGATGTAATTCCAACATAAACCACGGCCCACATTGCATGTGCTGGCTCCAAACGATCATCAAATCTAGAGCTTCCATTGAAATGGATTAACCACTCATTTCTTCAAGTTTATGATTTATGTTTTATGTTAGAAGATTAATAAAGTTTGGTGCTTGCTTGCATTTAACACATAGACTAAGCTTGAGAGCGTAATCATCATTCTTTCATCCACGATATATCGGCAAACATAAATTTATGTTTTAGAGCCGAGTAACCACAGGTTTGTACCCTTACCCCTCTACACGAGTCACCAATAATCACAAAATTTGTTTGCAGATCGTGGTATGTACTACTAGTTAAAGAACATAATCACGGAATTTAAAAATGCATCACCCCAATATTTCTACATATTTTTCAACAACAACAGATTATTGCAGTGAGAAATAAGAACATAGGTTAACAATTTATGGTATGCGTAATTTTCACATCATACTGCAGCTACAATAAAAGTGTTATGTACAATTGATAGGCTTCAATTTATCACTGCATATAAGTTATATATTTATTGAGAAATATAAGTTGATGCGATTTTTTTAAATTCCGTGAGTAGTTGACTTTGTGTTTCTCATTTCCAAAGCTGAAAGACTGTCCTAATTTTGTTTTCCCATGGAATTTCTGACTTGACTCACAATGGCGATTTTTTTTTTTAAAATTGCTATATATTTTAAAGTACAATTTGACGATATCTAGATAACAAGTGTTATATGAAATCATAATCTAATAATAAAAAGGTATCACGATATTATTTGATATTATTATTTATCGCCCAAACTTATTGTAAACTCAAAATCTTATTAAAAAATGAAATTTTGCCTGAAGAATGGCTTTTGAATGTTAAAACAAGGAATTTAGGTTAAATTACACAAGTAGGGAAAAGAATGTGTACTCCCTTACCGAAATATTAATTTCATTCCAATTCATTCCAATTGGAAAATTTAATTGGATCCAATTTGTTTTAATTGGAATGAATAAGGTTTGAATTGGGACTTCATCATCACTGACTTCAGTGTCTCTACGTTTCCAATTGGAGAAGTTTTGTTGTCCAATTGGAGTTTCAGTTGGAAACCAGCTTTGGTTGAATTACAGAATCTATGGGTAATGCAGTAAAAATATTTTCCAATTGGAGGTGGTTGGAATTACAACTGAAGATTAATTGGAACCACCATTGGTTTAAATGTACAAATCATTTTCCAATTGGAGAAGTTTGTTCAATTGGAGGTTTCAGTTGGAAACCAGTTGGGTTGAATTGGAATCGATGGGTAATGCAGTAAAATATATTTTCCAATTGGAGGTGGTTGGAATTTTACACAACTGAAGATTATTGGAACTAATTGGCATTTTGCAGTCTCATTGAATTAGTTGTTGAAAACCAATTGAGTTTTTAAAGAATCAATTGGTTTAAATATCCTATGGACCACCGACTCCCGGGACCTGCAAAAGTGTGGGTACATACATCAATACCCACCCCTACCCCCATCCCCCACCCTATCCATCACCCCTATCCCCATCCCCACCCCTATCCCCACCCTTATCCCCTCCCCTATCCTCCCTTCCCCGGATTTATGCTCTGTGCTTTGTACAAATGTTACATAGGCCTATACGTGTACATAGTAAAAGTGGCATCCTGTTTAAATTTTGTATATTAATCCACCCCTTATAATTTTTGTTTAGACCCATTCCCTTATAATTACCTGACCTCTCCTGACAATGGGAATTATCCCAAAGACCAAATAAACACCTTGTGCAGGATCTTTGGCTGCATGTGAAGGTCATTATATTCCATGTGATGATCCAGTTGTTACCACCAGCATGGATGGATTTATGCCACAAGTAAGAATAAAAGCTTGAGAAGTTCTCTTTTCATCTCCTGATTGTTCATCTTTTATTCTTTCAGGTATGTTACTTTCATTATCATAACTTTGATAGTTTATACCACTAAATTGATATGGAATAATTTAGTTGTTATTGCTTCTGAATTACTTTATAGAATGTATATGGGAGATGTGAAGAAAAGGAAGTTTCAATTCCTTGGTTTCTTTATACAGTATATACTTATTGTTATGAAGATCTAGGAGCATTGATGATATAGTGCTTTTTATATCTAGTAAAAATAAGTTTTGTTGTTACCCATCATGCTTACATATTGGCCTATTAGTATTATTCCCAGTTTCATGTATACTTTAAGCCATATAGCTGGAGTATCAGGCATGAAACAATGAAGCCATTCATTCACTACGTAATATGCGCCATATAAGGTATCAGTGTGGCTCATTAGTATTCATGGTGTGTGCATGTGTTGGCTATGGCTGTACAGCTTAATCACTGGGAACATGCGACCCCATGTACTGAACAAAGAGCCTTGATTCTGATACCAATTTCTAGTATGTTTATGGTCCAGTAGGTTTTGCAATGCTACTAAAGTACAAAGTACGATTGAGTGGAAGTAAACTTATTAGAGTTATGAGTTTGCTATTATTTTATGAGAACAAGAACTGTCAATGACAAAGTATGTTAATCTATGCATCTGTGATTGAAAGGAATGAATGAAATGTAGTAGAGTTAGTATTTACCTTTAAATGGTTTTTAATTTTACAGTTTAGGTTTCCTAGAATGTCATTTCAATTGTTTTTTTATCAAGATTGATTGTAACATATTCCATGTGATGTTCCGTCACCACTCATTAAGAATAAAGATCTGAGAAGTTATCTTATTCAACTCCTGACTGTTCATCTTTTATTCTTTCAGGGTCATCAGCCATTGAATCATTAATGTACCCATGTAACTGCAGTTATTTTGGCAAAGATCAGACTGAGTAATTTCCCTGTCCCAACCAGATGACATATGCATTACGCCCAGTGCCTACACTGTGATGAGTACCCTCAGCCCACCAGAGTACAATGGAAGTGGAACCATGCAGAAAGATGGTAGCCAGTATTACCGACATCAGCTGAGGGGATAAGAAGGCAGGACATGTAGCCAGAGGGTAGAAACCCATCCAGTGAGCACGCAGGATACAAAGTTGAACGACATTAATAGTATCATCCAGCTATATCTACCAGACGACATGAGAGACTTGAATATGTGGTCTTTGAGCACGCACATATTAATGGTCTCACCATGCTTATCACACATCACATGAGGAGTGGGACAGGAGAGACAGCAAGAGAAAACAAATGGTCGCAACTGGACTCTGGCAGAAGGTACTGAACCATGTGAACAGTGACGAGGTGTAGGACAATTCGAAGAATATAGGGCTGGAGATGTAACTAACAGACACCTTGGACCTTCCTCGAAGGAGTGTCCCAGAGACGTAGAACCAGCAGAAATGACAATGATCAACCCCGCCCTAACTGAGTCTCTGTCACATTATTTCTGTGCAGTAAAAGGGCAGTTTGCTTACTTACCCCTTCATCATGGCTTTCCCAGAAATTAACATTATTGACTCAGCAGATCGAGAAACAATTAAAGATAAAAATGGAGTCATTGTGCTTTTCGTGTAATACCATGTAAGGGTTGTATTCAATTTGCTTCATAATATTTATGCACTTGTTGTGTTGTCACTTGTTGTGTTGTCATTTATAAAAAATGCCTTGAAGTTCAATTAATGACTTTTTATGACTTCTTGTTCTTGTGTTTGTAAATTAGAATGCCATCGGGACCCCCATCTTTTTTAACCCAAATAAAGAAATTAATGTAGTTAAGTAGAAACATCCGTCCTGTTGCCAGAAAAGAGAAAAAGTCCTGGAAATGGGACTATAGAAAGAATCTAAGTTGGGGAAATATATTGTCCAACTCTCCTGTTCGCATCCAGGAAAAAAATTGCAACTGGGAATATAGGACTGTCAAAAAGCAAGTAGTCAAATTGGGAAAAATCCAATTCGGAAAATGGAGGCAAATGTCCAATTGGTTCCTATTAACAGAGAAATATTTCAATTGGGATTTGAGTCAAAAAGTCCAATGGGTAAATATCCAATTGGGAAATTTAATTTTCCTATTGGTTCCAATTGGTTTTGTGCCAATTGCCAATGGGAAAATATCCAATTGGTTCCAATTTAAAAAATTCAATTGGAAATGAATTGGAAATTTTGGTAAGGGAGCTACCAATGCGATGCGCGCCAGACACGTATTGACTTCATGAACAGGACAGTCATGTACAACAGTTTACAAATCACTCAAAATATGCCAAATACTTGAAAAGACCATAGATGGTACGTCATATCACTCATGACCTTTGACCTGATGGGGATTTTACCGGTCATTTCCATCTGAAGTCCATGTGAATGACCGTTTTGATGTCTCGCATGTTTTCTGACCTCCGTTGGGTGGTAGTGTCTATCACCTACAGCCACAGAATAAACAGGAAAGATACATTGGTGCATTACTGCTTACTTTCTTTGAATCAA
>CM055831.1:27503188-27510688 GCA_029582265.1 Zoroaster sp. YZ-2022
TTGGATAATTATTTTGCACCTTTAAACGGTCATTCATGGACACATACCCTCTGTAAAATACTGTTTACTTGGTATGCGGTTTCACACTGCAAACAATACAGCACCATACAGTGTTACAAAAAAACATTTCTATGGTTGGGAATAACTTTTTAAAGTTTTCAAGGGAGGCTGATAATTTTATATTCTAAATTAAAGCTTAGGTTCTCCCTTCAAAAAAACACAATATTTTTGAATTTGGACAATTATTTCGTACCTTAAACGGCCTCCATGGACACATACCCACTTGTAAATCCGGTTAACTTGCATGCGGTTTCACCGCTAGCCTCTGTAAAATACTGTCAACTTGCATGCGGTTTAAACAATACAGTGTTACAAAAAAACATTTCTATGGTTGGGAATAACTTTAAAGTTTTCAAGGAGGCCGATAATTTTATATCTAAATTAAAGCTTAGGTTCTCCCCTTTCAGAAAAACACCATACTTTTGAATTTGGATAATTATTTCGTACCTTAAACGGCCTCCATGGACACATAGCCCTCTGTAAAATACCGTCAACTTGCATGCGGTTTCACCGCAAAAAATACAGCACTATAACAGTGTTACAAAAAAAACATTTCTATGGTTGGGAATAACTTTTAAAGTTTTCAAGGGAGGCCGATAATTTTATATCTAAATTAAAGCTTAGGTTCTCCCCTTTCAGAAAAACACCATACTTTTGAATTTGGATAATTATTTCGTACCTTAAACGGCCTCCATGGACACATAGCCCTCTGTAAAATGCGGTCAACTTGCATGCGGTTTCACCGCAAACAATACAGCACTATACAGTGTTACAAAAAAACATTTCTATGGTTGGGAATAACTGTTAAAGTTTTCAAGGGAGGCTGATAATTTTATATCTAAATTAAAGCTTAGGTTCTCCCCTTTCAGAAAAACACCATACTTTTGAATTTGGATAATTATTTCGTACCTTAAACGGCCTCCATGGACACATAGCCCTCTGTAAAATACCGTCAACTTGCATGCGGTTTCACCGCAAACAATACAGCACTATACAGTGTTACAAAAAACATTTCTATGGTTGGGAATAACTTTTAAAGTTTTCAAGGGAGGCCGATAATTTTATATCTAAATTAAAGCTTAGGTTCTCCCCTTTCAGAAAACCCAATACTTTTGAATTTGGATAATTATTTCGCACCTTAAACGGCCTCCATGGACACATAGCCCTCTGTAAAATACCGTCAACTTGCATGCGGTTTCACCGCAAACAATACAGCACTATACAGTGTTACAAATAAATAAATTTCTATGGTTGGGAATAACATTTATAGTTTTCAAGGGAGGCTGATAATGTTTATATCTAAATTAAAGCTTAGGTTCTCCCTTTCAGAAAAACACCATACTTTTGAATTTGGATAATTATTTCGTACCTTAAACGGCCTCCATGGACACATAGCCCTCTGTAAAATACTGGTCAACTTGCATGCGGTTTCACCGCAACAATACAGCACTATACAGTGTTACAAAAAAACATTTCTATGGTTGGGAATAACTTTAAAGTTTTCAAGGGAGGCCGATAATTTTATATCTAAATTAAAGCTTAGGTTCTCCCTTCAGAAAAACCCAATACTTTTGAATTTGGATAATTATTACGCACCTTAAACGGCCTCCATGGACACATAGCCCTCTGTAAAATACTGTCAACTTGCATGCGGTTTCACCGCAAACAATACAGCACTATACAGTGTTACAAAAAACATTTCTATGGTTGGGAATAACTTTTAAAGTTTTCAAGGAGGCTGATAATTTTATATCTAAATTAAAGCTTAGGTTCTCCCTTTCAGAAAACACCATACTTTTGAATTTGATAATTATTTCGCACCTTAAACGGCATCCATGGACACTTAGCCCTCTGTAAAATACCTGTCAACTTGCATGCGGTTTCACCACAACAATACAGCACTATACAGTGTTACAAAAAACATTTCTATGGTTGGGAATAACTTTAAAGTTTTCAAGGGAGGCTGATAATTTTATATCTAAATTAAAGCGTAGGTTCTCCCTTTCAGAAAACACCATACTACTTTGAATTTGGATAATTATTTCGTAGCTTAAACGGCCTCCATGGACACATAGCCCTCTGTAAAATACGGTCAACTTGCATGCGGTTTCACCGCAAACAATACAGCACTATACAGTGTTACAAAAAAACATTTCTATGGTTGGGAATAACTTTTAAAGTTTTCAAGGGAGGCCGAAAATGTTATATCTAAATTAAAGCTTAGGTTCTCCCCTTTCAGAAAAACACCATACTTTTGAATTTGGATAATTATTTCGCACCTTAAACGGCATCCATGGACACATAGCCCTCTGTAAAATCCCGTCAACTTGCATGCGGTTTCACCACAAACAATACAGCACTATACAGTGTTACAAAAAAAAACATTTCTATGGTTGGGAATAACTTTTAAAGTTTTCAAGGGAGGCCAATAATTTTATATCTAAATTAAAGCTTAGGTTCTCCCCTATCAGAAAAACCCAATACTTTTGAATTTGGATAATTATTTCGTAGCTTAAACGGCCTCCATGGACACATAGCCCTCTGTAAAATACCGTCAACTTGCATGCGGTTTCACCGCAAACAATACAGCACTATACAGTGTTACAAAAAAAACATTTCTATGGTTGGGAATAACTTTTAAAGTTTTCAAGGGAGGCCGAAAATGTTATATCTAAATTAAAGCTTAGGTTCTCCCCTTTCAGAAAAACACCATACTTTTGAATTTGGATAATTATTTCGCACCTTAAACGGCCTCCATGGACACATAGCCCTCTGTAAAATACCGTCAACTTGCATGCGGTTTCACCGCAAACAATACAGCACTATACAGTGTTACAAAAAAAAGCATTTCTGTCGTTGGGAATAACTTTAAAGTTTTCAAGGAGGCCAATAATTTTATATCTAAATTAAAGCTTAGGTTCTCCTCATCCAGAAAGACCCAATACTTTTTATTTTGGATAATTATTTCGTACCTTAAACGGCCTCCATGGACACATAGCCCTCTGTAAAATACGGTCAACTTGCATGCGGTTTCACCGCAAACAATACAGCACTATACAGTGTTACAAAAACAACATTTCTATGGTTGGGAATAACTTTAAAGTTTTCAAGGGAGGCCGAAAATTTTATATCTAAATTAAAGCTTAGGTTCTCCCCTTCAGAAAAACCCAATACTTTTGAATTTGGATAATTATTTCGCACCTTAAACGGCCTCCATGGACACATACCCTCTGTAAAATACGGTCAACTTGCATGCGGTTTTCACCGCAAACAATACAGCACTATACAGTGTTACAAAAAAACATTTCTATGGTTGGGAATAACTTTAAAGTTTTCAAGGAGGCCGATAATTTTATATCTAAATTAAAGCGTAGGTTCTCCCCTTTCAGAAAAACACCATACTTTTGAATTTGGATAATTATTTCGTACCTTAAACGGCATCCATGGACACTTAGCCCTCTGTAAAATCCCGTCAACTTGCATGCGGTTTAACCACAAACATTACAGCACTATACATTTTTACAAAAAAAAACATTTCTATGGTTGGGAATAACTTTTAAAGTTTACAAGGAGGCTGATAATTTTATATCTAAATTAAAGCGTAGGTTCTCCCTTCAGAAAACACCATATTTTTGTATTTGGATAATTTTTTCGTACCTTAATGGGCCTCCATGGACTCATAGCCCTCTGTAAATACGGTCAACTTGCATGCGGTTTCACCGCAAACAATACAGCACTATACAGTGTTACAAAAAACATTTCTATGGTTGGGAATAACTTTAAAGTTTTCAAGGAGGCCGAAAATGTTATATATAAATTAAAGCTTAGGTTCTCCCATTTGAGAAAAACAGCCTACTTTTGAATTTTGATAATTATTTCGCACCTTAAACGGCCTCCATGGACACATAGCCCTCTGTAAAATACCGTCAACTTGCATGCGGTTTCACCGCAAACAATACAGCACTATACAGTGTTACAAAAGAAACATTTCTGTCGTTGGGAATAACTTTTAAAGTTTTCAAGGAGGCCAATAATTTTATATCTAAATTAAAGCTTAGGTTCTCCCTTTCAGAAAACCCAATACTTTTGAATTTGGATAATTATTTCGTACCTTAAACGGCCTCCATGGACACATAGCCCTCTGTAAAATACTGTCAACTTGCATGCGGTTTCACCGCAAACAATACAGCACTATACAGTGTTACAAAAACATTTCTATGGTTGGGAATAACTTTAAAGTTTTCAAGGAGGCCGATAATTTTATATCTAAATTAAAGCTTAGGTTCTCGCCTTCAGAAAAACCCAATACTTTTGAATTTGGATAATTATTTTGCACCTTAAACGGCCTCCATGGACACATACCTCTGTAAAATACGGTCAACTTGCATGCGGTTTCACCGCAAACAATACAGCACTATACAGTGATACAATAAAACCTTTCGAGGGTTCTCAATAACATTAATAGTTTTCAAGTGAGCCCGATAATATTATATCTAAATTTATGCTTAGGTTCTCCCTTTCAGAAAAACACCATACTTTTGAATTTGGATAATTATTTCGTACCTTAAACGGCCATGGACACATAGCCCTCTGTAAAATACGGTCAACTTGCATGCGGTTTCACCGCAAACAATACAGCACTATACAGTGTTACAAAAAAAACATTTCTATGGTTGGGAATAACTTTTAAAGTTTTCAAGGGAGGCCGATAATTTTATATCTAAATTAAAGCGTAGGTTCTCACCTTTCAGAAAAACACAATACTTTTGAATTTGGATAATTATTTCGTACCTTAAACGGCCTCCATGGACACATAGCCCTCTGTAAAATACGGTCAACTTGCATGCGGTTTCACCGCAAACAATACAGCACTATACAGTGTTACAAAAAACATTTCTATGGTTGGGAATAACTTTAAAGTTTTCAAGGAGGCCGATAATTTTATATCTAAATTAAAGTTAGGTTCTCCTCTTTCAGAAAAACCCAATACTTTTGAATTTGGATAATTATTTCGTACCTTAAACGGCCTCCATGGACACATAGCCCTCTGTAAAATGCCGTCAACTTGCATGCGGTTTCACCGCAAACAATACAGCACTATACAGTGTTAAAAAAAACATTTCTATGGTTGGGAATAACTTTGAAAGTTTTCAAGGAGGCCGATAATTTTATATCTAAATTAAAGTTTAGGTTCTCCCTTCAGAAAACCCAAAACTTTTGTATTTGGATAATTATTTCGTACCTTAAACGGCCTCCATGGACACTTCGCCCTCTGTAAAATACGGTCAACTTGCATGCGGTTTCACCGCAAACAATACAGCACTATACAGTGTTACAAAAACATTTCTATGGTTGGGAATAACTTTAAAGTTTTCAAGGGAGGCCGATAATTTTATATCTAAATTAAAGCGTAGGTTCTCGCCTTTCAGAAAAACCCAATACTTTTGAATTTGGATAATTATTTTGTACCTTAAACGGCCTCCATGGACACATAGCCCTCTGTAAAATACGGTCAACTTGCATGCGGTTTCACCGCAAACAATACAGCACTATACAGTGTTACAAAAAACAACATTTCTATGGTTGGGAATAACTTTTAAAGTTTTCAAGGGAGGCCGATAATTTTATATCTAAATTAAAGCTTAGGTTCTCCCCTTTCAGAAAAACTCAATACTTTTGAATTTGGATAATTATTTCGTACCTTAAACGGCCTCCATGGACACATAGCCCTCTGTAAAATACGGTCAACTTGCATGCGGTTTCACCGCAAACAATACAGCACTATACAGTGTTACAAAAAAAACATTTCTATGGTTGGGAATAACTTTTAAAGTTTTCAAGGGAGGCCGATAATTTTATATCTAAATTAAAGTTAAGGTTCTCCCCTTTCAGAAAAACCCAATACTTTTGTATTTGGATAATTATTTCGTAGAGGGAGTGTTCCTGGAGTTACCGACACAAGTTAGTAATTACATTGTTTTTACAAGAAAAAAAAGCCACAGACGCCTGGCAGTCTATGATATCCTAAAGTGGACCATTCCACATGTCTTAGAAGGGGTGTCAGTTCTCAGACCTGTGTAGCTTTCTTTTGGGGGGGTGGGGAAAGTAATTGCTGCCATATGCCTGTGCACAAAATCAACCATCCATTGTGTACACATAAAGACCTACCCAGATCTAACCTCTGATAAGTGGAACCATCTGTTTGGCATCTGGCTGTGCCTTGATCTCTTTGCGGCATGCTAGTGTTAGGCATAACCCCCAGACAGAGTGGCTGCGTTATGTTACATCGTGGAGAGATGTGGTTGAGAGATATGCTGCATAAGTATATGGCTGTTTGGTGTTTGCCAGGTCATACAGGAGAGAGCTACACTACACAGCCGTCGTGTGTCATCTGGGGTTGTAAATAATACTAGACCATAGCAGGGCATGTGTGGAAGTCATTTGGATGTAACAAATTAATTGGGAATGCATAGATAATACTTTTAATATCATTAATAGGTGTGCCAGTCCCTCGTCGGAGGGTTAAACTGTATACACTGTTCACTGTACAGAGCAGTATCTAATTAGCATATAATACATCGTAGCAGTTTGTACACAGTTTTGGAATTGTTAACGCTTCTTCTAAATCTAAGACTAAGAGTGAATTCTAACAGATCGTTTTGGGCATTCATGACCTCAATTATCTCATCGTGATGATGATGTGCGTTACTCCAGCAGTAACATAGGTTGCTATTGGAGGGTACTTTCGTAAGAGCACCAGGTAAGGTTAGCTCTTCGGTTTCGGCTTCGTCTTCTTCGGCTTGAATCTACGTTTGGGTAAGTCGTGGTACACCATTCCCTTGATCATGACATCTCGGGGTGTGTTCTTAGTTTCATAACGTTTCATAACGTGTCATAACGTGAAATATGATGTTTTGCATCTTTTCGTGATTGATGCAGTCAAATTAACTTCCAACAATGATTGTTTAATTACCAATATGGCAGAAAAAGCGTCTAGAACAACAAAATGGTTAGTAACTTTTCCCAAAATTGTTGGGTATTTATTTTTAAATATTGGTTTTGGTTAGCCGGTTAGCAAATTTCTAAATGGTTAGTGCAGTTTTTTTATTTTAATTTATGCAATAACCAAATGATGTTTCATTATATTTTTAGTCTTTGATATATATCTAATAACAGCCAAAATAAATAAATAAATAAATAAAGATAATAAAGATAAGGCCTAAACATTTACGTATTATTGTGGTCTTTGTAAAGTAAGTTTTTTCTTCATTCATAATGTGACTATTAATTTTTCTAAAAAAATGTTTCATGACATCATCACAGATCACAACGCCCCATCTCAGAAATTGAACCAAACTATTAATATTTTGTCATGAAGAAGAATAATTGTGTCATTATGGACAGTTATCGATAGTTTAGTGTTGATGTTTCCAGATAATT
>CM055831.1:27528188-27533305 GCA_029582265.1 Zoroaster sp. YZ-2022
CCATGTTGCATACAATCTATTAAAGTTCAAGTGTGATGTCAACAGGTTTCTCTTAACTTGACTAATTTTCTTGTTAGCCCTCACCTTGAGTGGCCTTTTGGCCTTGTGATGGGCTACTTACATAAAAAAGATATAAAAAAAAACCTAAACCCTAACCCTAAAATCCTAACCCTAAAACCCTAACCCTAACCCTAACCCGAACCTAACCCTAACCCTAACACCCTAACGCTAACCCTAACACCCTAACCCTGAAACCCTAACCCTCAACCTAACCCTCAACCTAAAACCCTAACCCTAAAACCCTAAAACCCTAACCCTAACCGTAACATTTTAACCCTAACCCTAACCGTAACCCTAACGCTAAACCTAAAACACTAACCCTAAAACCCTCAACCTAACCCTAACGCTAACACTCTAACCCTAACCCTAACCCTAACCCTAACCCTAACCCTAACCCTAACCCTAACCCTAACCCTAACCTAACCCTAACCCTAACCCTAACCCTAACCCTAACCCTAACCCTAACCCTAACCCTAACCCTAACCCTAACCCTAACCCTAACCCTAACACCCTAACCCTAAACCCTAACACCCCAACCCTAACTCCTAACCCCAACCCTAACTCCTAACCATAACCCGAACACTAACCATAACCCTAACCCTAACCATAACCCTAACCCTAACCCTAACCCTAACCCTAACCCTAACCCTAACCCCTAACCCCTAACCCCTAACCCTAACCCCTACCCCTAACCCTAACTCCTAACCCTAACTCCTAACCCTAACCCTAACTCCCAACCCTAACCCTAACCCTAACTCCTAACCCTAACCCTAACTCCTAACCCTAACCCTAACTCCTAACCCTAACCCTAACCCTAACTCCTAACCCTAACCATAACTCCTAACTCCTAACCCTAACCCTAACCCTAACCCTAACTCCTAACTCCTAACCCTAACCCTAACTCCTAACTCCTAACTCCTAACCCTAACCCTAACCCTAACTCCTAACCCTAACCCTAACCCTAACTCCTAACTCCTAACTCCTAACTCCTAACTCCTAACCCTAACTCCCAACCCTAACTAACCCTAACCCTAACTCCTAACCCTAACTCCTAACTCCTAACTCCTAACCCTAACTCCTAACCCTAACTCCTAACCCTAACTCCTAACCCTAACCCTAACCCTAACTCCCAACTCCTAACCCTAACCCCTAACTCCTAACTCCTAACCCTAACCCTAACTCCTAACCCTAACTCCTAACCCTAACCCTAACTCCTAACCCTAACCCTAACCCTAACCCTAACCCTAACCCTAACCCTAACCCTAACCCTAACCCTAACCCTAACTCCTAACTCCTAACCCTAACCCTAACCCTAACCCTAACCCACTCCCAAACCCTAACCCTAACCCTAACCCTAAAACCCTAACCCTAACCATAACATTAACCCTAACCTAACCCCAACTCCAACTCCTAACCCTAACCCTAACCCTAACCCTACAACCCTAACACTAACACCCTAACCCTCACCCTAACACTAACCCTACCCCTAATCCTAATCCTAAAACCCTAACCCTAACCCTAACCCTAAAACCTAACCCTAAACCTCACCTCACCCTAACACTAAAACCTTTGGAATTCCCTTCCTTCATCTTCTTTCCTGTTGCATACAATCTATTTAAACGGCCTCCATGGACACATAGCCCTCTGTAAAATACTGTCAACCTTGTATGCGGTTTCACCGCAAACAATACAGCACTATACAGTGTTACAAAAAACATTTCTATGGTTGGGAATAACTTTAAAGTTTTCATGAAGGCCGATAATTTTATATCTAAATTAAAGCTAGGTTCTCCCTTCAGAAAAACCCAATACTTTTGAATTTGGATAATTATTTCGCACCTTAAACGGCCTCCATGGACACATAGCCCTCTGTAAACTACGGTCAATCTTGCATGTGGTTTCACCGCAAACAATACAGCACTATTCAGTGTTACAAAAACATTTCTATGGTTGGGAATAACTTTAAAGTTTTCAAGGAGGCCGATTATTTTATATCTAAATTAAAGCTTAGGTTCTCCCTTCAGAAAAATACCATACTTTGAATTTGGATAATTATTTCGCACCTTAAACGGCCTCCATCGACACATAGCCCTCTGTAAAATACTGTCAATTTGCATGCGGTTTCACCGCAAACAATACAGCACTATACAGTGTTACAAAAAAACATTTCTATGGTTGGGAATAACTTTAAAGTTTACAAGGGAGGCTGATAATTTTATATCTAAATTAAAGCGTAGGTTCTCCTTTCAGAAAAACACCATACTTTTGAATTTGGATAATTATTTCAAACCTTAAACGGCCTCCATGGACACATAGCCCTCTGTAAAATACTGTCAACTTGCATGCGGTTTCACCGCAAACAATACAGCACTATACAGTGTTACAAAAAAACATTTCTATGGTTGGGAATAACTTTAAAGTTTCAAGGGAGGCTGATAATTTTATATCTAAATTAAAGCTTAGGTTCTCCCTTCAGAAAACCCAATACTTTTGAATTTGGATAATTATTTCTGCACCTTAAACGGCCTCCATGGACACATAGCCTCTGTAAAATACCGTCAACATGCATGCGGTTTCAGCGCAAACAATACAGCACCATACAGTGTTACAAAAAACATTTCTATTATTGGGAATAACTTTAAAGTTTTCAAGGAGGCCGATAATTTTATATCTAAATTAAAGCTTAGGTTCTCCTTTCAGAAAACCCAATACTTTGTATTTGGATAATTATTTCGCACCTTAAACGGCCTCCATGGACACTTAGCCCTCTGTAAATATACGGTCAACTTGCATGCGGTTTCACCGCAAACAATACAGCACTATACAGTGTTACAAAACAACATTTCTATGGTTGGGAATAACTTTTAAAGTTTTCAAGGGAGGCCGATAATTGTATATCTAAATTAAAGCTTAGGTTCTCCCCTTTCAGAAAAACCCAATACTTTTGAATTTTGATAATTATTTCGTACCTTAAACGGCCTCCATGGACACATAGCCCTCTGTAAAATACGGTCAACTTGCATGCGGTTTCACCGCAAACAATACAGCACCATACAGTGTTACAAAAAAAACATTTCTATGGTTGGGAATAACTTTTAACCCTAACCCTAACCCTAACCCTAACCCTAACCCTAACCCTAACCCTATCCCTAAAACCCTAACCCTAAAACCCAAACCCTAACCATAACCCTAACACTAACCCTAAAACCCTAACCATAAAACCCTAACCCTAACCCTAATCCTAAAACCCTAACCCTAACCCTAATCCTAAAACCCTTTGGAATTCCCTTCCTTCATCTTGTTTCCCTGTTGCATACAATCTATTTAAGTTCAAGTGTAATGTCAACAGGTTTCTCTTAACTTGACTAATTTTCTCGTTAGCCCTCACCTTGAGTGGCCTTTTGGCCTTGTGATGGCCGACTTACATAAAAAAAAAAAATTAAAAAAACCTAAAACCCTAACCCTAAAATCCTAACCCTAACCCTAATCATAAAACCCTAACCCCAACACCCTAACCCTAACCCTAAAACTCTAACCCTAACCCTAAAAGCCTAACCCTCACCCTAACCCTAACACCCTATCCCTAACGCTAACGCTAACACCCTAACCCTAACCCTAATCCTAAAACCCTAACCCTAAACCCCTTTGGAATTCCCTTCCTTCATCTTGTTTCCCTGTTGCATACAATCTATTTAAGTTCAAGTGTAATGTCAACAGGTTTCTCTTAACTTGACTAATTTTCTTGTTAGCCCTCACCTTGAGTGGCCTTTTGGCCTTGTGATGGGCGACTTACATAACAAAATAATTAAAACAAACCTGAACCCTAACCCTAAAATCCTAACCCTAATCCTAAAACCCTAACCCTGACCCTATCCCGAACCTAACCCTAAAACCCTAACCCTAAAACTCTAACCCTAACACCCTAACCCTAAAAACCCTAAAACGAAAACCCTAACCCTAACACCCTAAACCTAAAACCCTAACCCTAAAACCCTAAAACCCTAACCCTAAAACCCTAACCCTAACCGTAACATTCTAACCCTAACTCTCACCGTAACCCTAACCCAAACCTTAACACCCTAACCCTAACCCTAACCCTAAAACCCTAACCCTAAACCTCACCCTCACGCTAACCTTAAAACCCTTTGGAATTCCCTTCCTTCATCTTGTTTCCATGTTGCATACAATCTATTAAAGTTCAAGTGTGATGTCAACAGGTTTCTCTTAACTTGACTAATTTTCTTGTTAGCCCTCACCTTGAGTGGCCTTTTGGCCTTGTGATGGGCTACTTACATAAAAAAGATATAAAAAAAAACCTAAACCCTAACCCTAAAATCCTAACCCTAAAACCCTAACCCTAACCCTAACCCGAACCTAACCCTAACCCTAACACCCTAACGCTAACCCTAACACCCTAACCCTGAAACCCTAACCCTCAACCTAACCTCAACCTAAAACCCTAACCCTAAAACCCTAAAACCCCAACCCCAACAGTAACATTTTAACCCTAACCCTAACCGTAACCCTAACGCTAAACCTAAAACACTAACCCTAAAACCTCAACTCAACCCTAACGCTAACACTCTAACCCTAACCCTAACCCTATCCCTAAACCTAAAACCCTAACCCTAAAACCCTCAACCTAACCCTAACGCTAACACTCTAACCCTAACCCTGACCCTAACTCCTGACCCCTAACACTACCCCTCACCCCTAACACTCAACACTAAAACCCTAAAACTACCCCCCCAACCTAAACCCCAACACCCCAAATCCATAACACCCCAACCATAACACCCTAACTCTAACCCTAAAAACCTTAACACTAACCCTAAAACCCTAACCCTAACGCTAAAACCCCAACCCTAACGCCAACACCCAACCCCAACCCCCAAACCTAACTCTATACTAACCCTATACTCAACCCTAACCCTAACCCTAACGCTAACACTCTAACCCCAACACCCCAACACCCTAAATCCCTAAAAGCCTAAAAGCCTAACCCTAACACCCCAACACCCCAACCCCCCCAAAACCCCCAAAACCCCCTAAAAACC
>CM055831.1:27533805-27580921 GCA_029582265.1 Zoroaster sp. YZ-2022
TAAATTATTTTGTTCAAAAGTTACCAACTGTTTTTAAATATATATATTTCCTAGGTTAAACATAAATTTTTTCAACAAAGTGTTAATGATTAAACGTCTTTCTGATATTACTCATAAACAAGTTTTTGACGTTTATTCATTTCTTTATTTATTATTTTTTATTGTGATTCCGGTAATTCTTGAAATTTCCCGATCCATTTGAAGTTATTCACGTATATAAAAATTACCCCACAAAGATAATTTCTTTAATTATGTTGTACGAGAATTCAATTGAAAACGTATGACATCATTCAAAATTTAAACAACAACCCGTTTTAAAAGGGGCAATATCTTCACGATCAGAGCAGACTTTGAACAGGGCATGGAATCGGTAACCTAGTTTAAGATTAAAACAGTGAGTGAATATTACTAGCTCATTTGTGCAGCAGCGTCAGTAATATAATAATAATAATAATAAAGATTTTTAGCGCGCACATATCCACCCTGCTGGGCGCTCAAGGCGCGGAAACAAAGAAAAACATTAATACAAACAATATACAATGATAGCATAGGGAAAACAAAGTATGTACCGAGATACATGTACCTACAATGCAATTACAAATATACATCATCTTTGAAGAGTTGTGACATAAGATGAGTTTTAAGCATCGACTTGAATCTGGTTATACTATGACAAGATTTGAGTTTAGTTGGAAGATGATTCCAGAGTCTCGGAGCTGTGACAGAAAACGACCTATCACCCCAGTTCCGTTTTGAAGTTCCCTTGAGGAGGACATGTTGCTGGAGCGCAAATTGCGTGATGGAGTGTAGACTTTAAGTAGTTCAGAAATATAAATTGAGCAATGTTATTAAAAGATTTGTAACAATTAGCATAAGTTTAAAAACAATTTCTGTGAAACAGGAAGCCAGTGCAGTTCTTTCAAGATTGGCGTGATATGGCATGACTTTCGACAAAGTCACAACACGAGCTGCTGTGTTTTGTAAGGCTGAAGACGAGATATTTGATTCTGCGGAAGACCGTAAAGGAGAGTATCCCCGTTATCAAGCCGTGATGTGACAAAACGCATGTATAATTTGTTCAGCACTTTTTTATTCAAGTATTTCCTAATTCGGCTTATATTTGGATATGAAATGATGATATGCGAACAATGTTGAGAGATATGTGGTTTTAAAGTCATTGTCGAGTCAAATATAACACCCAAATTACGTGCATGTAATGAGGGAGTTATCTGCGAGTCACCAATTGTAATAAATGGAAGAGAAACTTTAGACAATTGCTGACGTGATCCAACAGTAGAACAAATTCTGTTTTTTCATCGTTCAATTTCAGGAAGTTTTGTCTCATCCAACTTCGAATCTCTTGAATACATTTCTCCAGTGTTTTAATGCAGGAATCAGCAGGTTCTTGAGAAGATTTAAAGTGCAATGTAAAGCTGCGTGTCATCAGCGTAAACAAGGTAATTTAAATTATACTTCAAAATGATATCACGAACTGGAGAGGTATAAACAGTAAACCACTGTGGGCCGAGCACAGAGCCTTGGGGTACAGAATAGTCAAGAGTAACAGGCTCGGAGATAGTGTTACCAATACAAACATGTTGAGGCCTCATTTAAAAGGTAGGGACTTACACCAATCCAGGGCTGTGTCATGTATTCCAAGATGATATTGAAGGCGGAGAGAAGGATTTTATGATCGACAGTGTCAAAAGCGGCGCTTAAGTCTAACAAAACTAATGCAGTGATTTTCCCTCATCCATGGCAGATAAAATGTCATTATTGACGCGAAGAAGAGCAGTTTCGTTCCATGAAATGGTTTGTAGGGCTGACTGAAATGTGTCCGACAGGTTATTAGCACGAACATGGTCAGGAGATCCGTGATGAAACAACTCGCTCGATTGTTTTTCCAAGGTACTTTAAATTCGCTACTGGTCGGGTAATTTTTGAAAACTTCCTTGTCCAAACTGGGTTTCTTGTGGAGTGGTTTAACATGAGCAACCTTCTGGCTATTAGGGAAACAACCGGAAGAAAGAGATCTGTTTACAATAATTGTGATATACTTAGCAAACACATCAATATTTTGTTTTATTAGCGAAGTTGGCACTGGATCAAGTTCACATGATTTTGATGGCGATTTCATGATGAGTTTTTTTTTATCTCCGTAACACTGGTACTAGTAGGCTCAAACATGGACAGTCTACATTGTGGATCCTTGTGTGATGGTGTTTGTGATAGAATGGCAGGTACTGAGGGAAAAGAACGACGGATATTCTCAATTTTGTGACAAAAAGTCTGAAAAGCATTTGCGAGGTCCTGATCGGAGTGTGTAGATGGAAGCACTGAGCTTTTGGGTTTATGAAGCCAACAATGTTAAAGAGTTTTTTCTGATCACCAGAGCTATCTTCCACAAGAGATGAGTAGTGAGTTATTTTTGCCTGGTTAATCATGCGTTCTTCACAATATCACGTTGGTTACAGTATTCTTGCCGATGTACTCCAAGTTTCATTGTCACGCCATCTTCGCTCAAGTTGACGGCGGATTTTCCTTGGCACGGATATCATCATTGAACCAGGGGGATTCAGATTGTAGTTTAACAGTTCGAGTTTTTTGCGGAGCATGATCATCCAAGATGTTACGGACAGTAGATTCAAATAGACTGACACAAGAATCCAGCTCACCATCTTCAAGGTTTACATTTTCCAGTTGAGATTCAATATCATGACATAAATATTTAATATTTACTTTTTCCAGTGGCGAGTAGTTACAGAAATGGTACCGTAGGTATGGGAGGTTTTTTAAGGTTCAAATTTACCATGATTGCATAATGATCAGATAAGCCAGGATGAATAGTTATATTCGAGATAAGAGGTGAAGTATTTTCACGCGTTATCATGAGGTCAAGACAGTGACCATACCGATGAGTGGGTGCTGTGATGTGCTGTATAAGTCCATGAGCAGAGAGCAGATCTTTAAACTGATTTGCATAATTGTTTGAAATAATGTCCATATGAATGTTAAAATCGCCGGTTAAAATAATGTCAGATGGGTGTAAGAGATAATCGACAATTAATTTTTCAAATTCCTGCAGAAAACTGGAGAAGTTTACATGTTTACCATCAACATCCCTTTCTGGTCGATAAATATTAACAAGGCGAACAGATCTAGTGTTGCACGTTACCTCAGCATGCAGAGATTCAAATGTTAGGTAGTCAATGTTAACACTTTTCATACTGACAGATAAACTGGACCTAAAGAGTAGTGCAACTCCTCCACCGGTCTTTATTGGTCTGGGGATATGATGGAGAGAGTAGCCAGCAGGAGTACACTCACGGGGTGGCAAGTCATCATTAGGTTTAAACCATGTCTCGGTTATGGCAACAAGATCCAAATTGTTTTGAAGTACAAAGTCAACAAATTCATCCGATTTGTTACATATGGATTGAGTATTCAAGACACAGAGCTGAAGTTTAGACTCATCGTGAACATTTGGAGTTGAAGTTATGCCAATGTCGCTTGTTGATGTGGTTGAGTTCACTGCTGGGGTTGGTAAGGCTGGAGTGTTAGTTGTGTAAGTCTACGGCGACCAGCTTTTTTACCTCTATGTGTGCGGCGGTATGTTTGGGGTTGATTAGCAAGTATTCCAAGACAGTTCAATTGACTCAATCCTAAATAAGATAAAGCTACATCAGTACATGGAGCATTGCGAAGATTGAGTAGTTCATTACGGCTGTAGGAAATTTTATGGAGCTGAGTGGCGTTTGTGGGTTTGTTGATCAGTGTTTCAGGTCCAGGGTTTGGGTTTATGTCACCAGAAATTAAGAGTTCCAGGTGAAAGGTGGCAGATGAATTATCATAGTATGATATAGGACGTCTCAAGAATTTAAGATGGCGGATTTTAGTTGAACAATCTGTAGATTGCATCTTGTAGCCATCTACTGATGAGTCATTGAGACACCATGGTCTGGATAGCAGGAGTAGAATAAACAGGATGTAGACCTCCATTGTCTGATCACAAAGTTGTTGATCCAAACAAAAGGCTTGTGGTCAAGCTACAGGTTATAATCTCTAGCTACAGGCTATAATCTAAATCAGAGTTGACTGCACAAATAAAATGAAGATCCAAAATGTGTATACACTCAACAGTAAATTTTTACTGCACAGACATACAAAAACAACAGTTTTTTCACTTATTATAAGAAAACAAATGTACAAATACTCACATAAAACGTCCAGTAGATTCCAGGTGTAATAAGAAATCCACTAGTATAAAAATGAAGACAAACTTGTAGCTACAAAACACTTACTTAGCACAAAAACTGGAGAGCTGTTATGAGTTGCTGCTTGTAAGGCGCTCACTCATGACCTTATCATGTGGGCATGGGCGTTGATCGGTGTGGGACGGGGGGGGGGGGACACATGTCGCCCACTT
This sequence comes from Zoroaster sp. YZ-2022, assembly GCA_029582265.1. Taxonomy (NCBI): domain Eukaryota; kingdom Metazoa; phylum Echinodermata; class Asteroidea; order Forcipulatida; family Zoroasteridae; genus Zoroaster; species Zoroaster sp. YZ-2022. The sequence goes on from CM055831.1 coordinate 27,538,232, forward strand.
TTTAGAGTAGGGAGTATATCAAATTCTCAGTATATCAAAAATAAATAAAAAATAATTAAATATGTTACCCTGAATGCTGGAAGACAAAGGCCCCGACGTCGCAGGTACACGCTCGCACAGAGGCGAATCTACAATTTTGGTGTCTTTGTGTATAAATTCATTAATACCACTATCAAAAAGGTTCAAACTTGGTGTGAGTTTAATGTAAAATTGTTATTATATAAGACCTAATTGGTTTAGGTTGCTTGTATTTTATTCAATAGACGTTATTTTTCCTGACATACTTTACACCGCGGTTGTGTGTTGCCGCCCTCAACGGAGGCTCATACCAACCGCGGCACGTACAAGAATACTAGCGACGATGAATGACGACTGTGAATGAAGACTATAAGGTTGCCAACATAGGCCTACGTTACAAAATTGATTATAGAATTAACGAACTATTATCTTTAAAACATCCCTTACTCTAAAGTTGCATGGTATACGTATCGATCATCATGAGAAATGTATTCACCGAAGTGCTTTCATCTTAGTGAAATTTGCAGAGCTGGAGGCGGGATGGGTGGGGGCTAGAACGGGATGTGTGTCACTATTAAAAGGGTGAGTATTAAAATGAAATCATCGCGGCTTCCAAGTTCATTTTGTTGTCCCGCCAAAGTGCTCCCTACATGTGCCGCAGTGCCAGCCCACAGAAATAAAATCCTCGCAGTACACCATCACCGACTTTAAAAAAAATGTAGATAAACACCAAGCTATGCAACACAAAATATACATTATGTCAAATTCGCTCACATAATGAATGAAAAAGCTGTATGTACATAAGGGACAAACGTTAAAATGACACGATTTGTGATTGATTCAATTGGGTAAAAAAAAAAATAATAATAATAATATATTCAAAACCAATTTCTGCAGAAAGTTAGTCAGAGGTTATGACCAGGCATTGGGGAGCGTTGAATCTTCTAGGCGAACCCAGCGTGATAACCACCTTAGCACCCTTCTGGGGGAATCGGCAGACCCCCGGTCGCTCCTTTACTTTCCCGCACCGTAACCAACTGTTGAATATGGTAGAGACATGGCCCCCAAGCCGCTGCTGCCGCAACTGCCATGTCCCTGAATTAGGTATGTTCTAGGGCTTCGAACCGGTGCGTCCCAGCTCTGGAAATCCCGCGATTGACACTTCCAGTGGTCCGGCCAACCCGCTGCGCCATCTGGACCCCGTTGGTATCAGACTGGTTAAATTAAACCTATTTAAATAAAGGGTTTGAATTGTACTGCACTACACAATAAAAGAAAAAAACTGCTGCCATGATTCGAACCAGGATCGTTTGCAAGTAAGTCAGGCGTCTTATCCATTAGACCACCGCTTCGATCGATCATCATTGATACTCACTAGTGGAAAATAACGGGAACGCTTATTGAGTTTTTTTAGTTTAGGTCTTTCAATTCATATTCAGTTCTTTGTTAAAACAAAAACGTAATCGTGTCAGTCAGGCATTCTATAACTCAGGTAACTGTTTCTTATATATTTCGTAAGTTAGGCCTAAACATATATTTTTAAATAATATTTTCTACAGAGGCCTAAATAATCTTTTACAAAAATCACCATTTTCCTAATCGTGATTCAATCATGGGACCTCTTGCTTGGCAGTCAGTTACCCAAACTAACGTCTATGAACGAAGAATGAAGACTATATAAGGTTGCCAACATACACGTTACAAATTGGTAATGAGTAAAGACGAGTAACCTAAACTCACACCGTGTGGATGATCATTTTCAAAAATCCCACTATTTTGTCTGAGGTACATCGTTTGTAAAATTATTGGTCTAGCTGTCTTGGCCTAATTATTCCAAATTATTGACTGAATGAAAGTTTTACAGCTGGCTAAAAATCTAAATACATTTTACTATTTTCTCGTATAACGACACAATTGAATAAGCTGAAACGGTTTACAGGTTGGCATTGTAAAACAAGTGTTAGGGGGCCCTAATGATTAAACGTCTTTCTGATATCACTTTATCAACAAGTTTGGACGTTTATTTATTTCTTTTATTGTGATTCCAGTAAATCCCGGAAATTTTGTTCCATTTCAAGTTATTCACGTAGGCCTATATAAACATTGACCTCACAAAGATAATTAATGGAATCAGTAACCTAGTTTAAGATTAACACATTGAGTGAAAATTACTAGCTCATTTGTGCAGCAGCGTCGGTAATATGACCTTATCATGCATGTGGGCATGGGCATAGATGGGTGCAGGACGGGGGACATGTCCCCTCCCCTTTTTAGAGTGGAGGACAGTATATCAAATTCTCCAATGCACACTTTTTTCTGGCCCATAAGTAAATTTTGAAAAATACCGGTAACTAAATATTACACAATCCGTCATAAACAAAAGTGCAAATCACTTTCTTTCCTAGAAAAAGCATAATTGTCACCACGCGCCCTCTTGGATGGATCCTGCGCTTGCGCGGTGCCTTTTATATACGCACACACATTGCTGTGTCCGTGCGTGCGTGCGTGCGTGCGTGCGTACGCGTGGGGGGGACCGGGGGTTAATTTTGAAAATGGCGCTTTGGATTTTTGCACGTGGTGAACTTGTCGAAGAATGTGACGACTTTAAACATCAGGAATATGTAACATGCTATCAACACTGACAATGTATGATACCCACTGAGGCTATAGAATATATAGGTAAGTTAATGTAGTTTTGTAGGTAGTTGTGACAGTGAAATAAATGGGTTTGTTTTGTCCGTTTTGTCTGAAATTTGAGGTCTCGCGAGCCAGACTAGCGTAAGTATCGACTCCCGTGGACTCGAGACCTATTCGGAATTGTAAAAAATTACAAAATGATTCCATCGATTTGGGCGTTCAGAATTTGAAAACTATGTTTAAAATCCACTTTTATTCTGGGTGTCGAATATTCAAATATTCAGTTATTCGGCAAAGGCCTTGTCATTAAAAATAATTTGATAAGGTACTGCATAAATGAGCCATAAATTTTTTTATCACAATGTTTATCTTATAAACTAGGACACCGATTCCATGCCCTGTTGAAATTAAGTCTGCTCTGATCGTGACAATATTGTCCCTTGAAATGGAATGTACAACATTGGCAATTACCAGATTATCAAATTCACAAACTCTTTCTGAGAAAGTATTCCAACTGAAGTGCTTTCATCTTAGAAAAAAAAATATACTAACAATTTTTAATGCGAACCACCCCATATCCTGCAAAATTGACACTTTTTGGGAAAAATTCAGCACTGTTCGAAACTGGTACTTTCACCTCATCAAATTAGGTAAAGTTACTACCTGGCAAGAAGTACAGATATAAGTGCTGACTATGAAAGGTCAATGAAAATGCATTGTGCATTTTGTAGATAAGGGCATGTTTCCCAAAATGCACTGATGGATTTTGGAGGATTCAGGAATGTTCCTAGCCAGAATACCTACGGGGTCAGGGTTAAAGGAAAGAGTTCATTTAATTAACAAACAAAAATCTAAATGCTATTACATTTAAGATTAAAAAATAGTTTCAGTGTAAAAATGTTGTACTACAAATGTAATAAATTATTTATTATTATTAATATTATTATTATTGTGGGCTAATGTTGAATACTGTGGGCTTCATAGAAAAGACATCACTGTACTCATTATTAGACCAATAGTTCACAGTGATTTAATGAATAATAAATTCATTTATTCAATTCACTATTTATCCATGCCCCAGACAATTACCATTATTATTGCTTCCTTTCTACAGAATACCGATAATTCTGTATACTGTAAATTATCATTTGTTTTTATTATTATATGTAGAGAAAAATAACTTATGGTTTCTTGTCATAGACCAGTGTATTTTTTGAGCCTGGCACAGTTTCACCTTTGGGCCTCTTTTGTAAACATGTGATGTCATTGGTCACATCGTCTATAATCAATTTAAACGTTGTTTTTTTACTTTTTGAAAAAGAAATTGTAGGGCATTTACTTTGTATACATTGTAGTGGTTTACCTGAAGTAATTAGATTGTTGGCATTCAAATAAAGAAAAAAATAATTTTAGGTGTTTAAAAGGACCTTGTTTGGTAAGAAATGTTTCAGTCGATTCATTATTCATTTACATGTACAGTGTATATACCAACATTTTTAGAAATGAATACACATAAATATTACATGGAATTTGATGCTTCATTTGAGCACATACTTCATGTCATATTTGCTGATGTGATACTCCAAAGAGGAGTCAACATATGTTGTGACACGATCTACGCGTTCAAAACAATTATGCAATATAATGGTATTGAGTGCGTTTATATGTAGCATAATGTGCCATCTACAATTACAAGAATTATCTTATATGTATGTCAAAGAAGTGAAGATTTAAGGCTGAAGTTTGCGCCACTATTCCGAGGATTGAGATTTCTTACTAGCTGTTGACAATAAATTGGTGATGGGATGGTCAACCAAGCAAAACTGCAGTAACTGCTTCTCAGTTTTCGAACCGTTAACCAAAACCAATAATTAAAAAACATTACCAGCAATTTTGGAAGAATTTGCCATCCATTTGGTTGTTGTAGACTTTCTTGTTTGCTGCATTGGTTATTAAACAATCATTGTGAAAGTTTATTGATGATTTTTGATACACATTGTGCCATTTGTCGACAATTTAATTAGTGTGGCTGTCAGGTGCCGACTTCGTTAATCGAATTATTATGGGTGACAATATTTTTTTTTCATAGTTGATTATCGACGGCCATGATGTCGGCGATATATGATATCGTCAACACGTAAGATTTTTTAAATACATGAAAAATTGTAGGTATCGTATACATTAACGACATGGACACAGAAATAAGTTATCGGGGAAGTTGTGTACGAGGGTAATAAACAGTTACTCCAAACAGTTGTTCCCAAACGAACCAAGTTCTTAGATTTTTGCTGTTCCAGGAGAGTGCACCACATGGGGTCATGCCTATGTTCCTCAGCCCTATGTTCCTCAGCCCTATGTTCCTCAATGCTCTAACATTTTTTAAAATCCAAATTAGGCCCTATAGTTCCCTCATTATAAACTCAATTATACCTCATCCCAAAATAGGGTCTATTTTGGGATGAGGGAACATAGGCTGAGGGAACATAGGGTCTATTTTGGGATGAGGGAACATAGGGCTGAGGGAACTTGAGCACGGTCCCCACCACATGATCCTGGGACTAGCCTTTAGTTATAAGGCCAACATGGCAACCAGTAGATAGCACAAGGCATTAAAATAGACCATGCACACAAGTAGTGATGAGAACATGAGCGGTGCCACGTTGTGATTTTGAACTGTTTTGTAGCTGTTCACGGTAAGGTAACTTTGACGTGAAATTTGAAGACAATTGATCACTCATGGCGATATTTTGACTAAATCAGTTTGATATCAGTCCGCCTCACACACCGAACACAGTTCATGGGTGTAGCACGCCAAAACAGTCACCATGACTGGATCTGTGTGTCTTGCTCACATGCACAACTGCTTGCTCCTCATGCAACAGCTTAGCAACCCTGGTAATTAGCATTGGAACCCTTGAACACACCCTCCTTTCTAAGTTGTCACTCACTTTACTTTGTCAAATACCTTCTTTATATGGAACAAGGAACTGTTGTATAACCAGATTTTGCACACGCTTTCTAAACTTTAGACGGAAGGCAAGCAGATCTCATTGGCTAAGACGCTAACTATAGGCTAATGTATTACTAGTCATTCCTAGGCCCCAGATAAGAGTATAAGCCAGAATTTGGCATCCAAAATTTAACCTTGATACTACTGCATGTGTATTGCAAATAAACTGCGTGTCCATTTAGGGTCCATGCAAAAGACACCCAAAGGTATTGCTGGCTATAATACTATGGCCCAAATTCTTATATAAACCCTGAGATTTCTCTCGGCGAGAAGTGTGGTTGTGAATATCTTAAATGCGATTTGATCCATGACTTGTTGTGAAAGTCCGTGCCTCGTGCATTGAACCAATGGTACAGAAAAGGCCGATTGACTATTGACTAGGGCTGTGTCTGGGTATCCGGATACCCAGATACGCCCCTACCGAAACGGTCATTACCCGTTCCATTTTTGGTTCCATTTTTCGTTCCAATTACCTGTAAACAACTTTTAAAATTCGGACTTAGCATTTGAGCGGTAACAGAAATCTTGAACAATGTAGCCTAATGTTTATACTTTTACAGACAGTTATCTTTAAATTCAAGAGATTACACTCCAATAAAGAAAAAAATCGATTTAAGTATGGTATCCTCTGTATTGTAAAAGTCAATTTGTTACCATTTACAGTACATGTATGTGTACACCACCAGAGGCATGTTTTCAACAAAAATAAAAACGGGTATCTGGGTATCCAAGTTTCCTGATTTCGGTATGCAGTTCCAAAACTATCTGAAAAACGCACAGCCCTACTATTGACATGTACCTGAACTACGCTACCACTCTTTCCATACATGTTAGTAGTGCCCGTTATTATTGTTGAATAGAGAGAATGATAATAAATCAATAGTGGGAATGCAACAATATCTTAACTACAACACCTGTATGTAATACATAAATACCATGGATGCCTTAAAGTGATATCATCACGATCAGAGCAGACTTTCAACAGGGCATGGAATCGATGTCCTAGTTCCCCTTCTTAATAGTGGAGCGGCTTAGCTCCAAAAAACAGGTCGATTGTGCACTTTCCCTTAAAAGCATGAAACTTGGCACATGGTTAGAGTAACACAATACAAAGATTTTTAGTCCAGGGGCCACCGAAATTGCATCTCGTATGGCGGCCATCTTGGATTTCAAAATGGCCGCCATTGTGGATCTGTTTTGTTGAATATCTCCTTAACTGGTAGAGATATCGAGACAGTTGAAACGCCTATACCCACATTTTAGGGTCTAGGAATCCAATGGTGACACAAAATGTTTGAAAATTGGCCGCCATCTTGAATTCCAAGATGGCCACCATCCACAAGCTATTTTGCTCAATATCTCATGAAGTAGTAAATATATCAATACATTTTTAACACCTATACCCACGTTTTAGGGGTCTGGGAATCCAATAGTGACATTGAATATGTGGCAGCTATCTTATAATCAAAGATAGTCACCATCCAAGGCTATTAACATAGCATATCATCAGTCAACAGGTCGATACACAACATGTGAAGGAGTGACCGGGTCATTCCTTCACATGTTGTGTGTCCACCAATCAAGAAAACATCACGAGCAGTTGGCCGAAAAAGCACAGTTACTGTCTCTTGACTTTTCTAGTCTCTGTTGCATTCCCCATCACAAGAACAAAGTGATGTGCATGGAAGTGCAGACTTCTTACACCTGCACCGACCAGTGCATCCTTTTGTGCATCCACACCGGATAAGTTCATTGCAGATCTTTGCAGCTTCCGTAGTGTTGTCCAAATCGGTTTGAACTGGACCTTCAGATGTCTTTTCCCAACCCCACTCACTTGGACATGGGAGCTGAGGTTGCGCATGTAATGCCTGACCCCAGCATAAGGATCCTTGGTACACTGCACGCCGAACATGCTGCACCAGAGCGTGGTGTGTAGGCGAATTGATTCTAGAGGTCTGCCTTTCTTTGCAAACAGTTTCTTTCGTGCTGTATTAATGTCACTACAGGTACTTGTGCGATCATACATCAAAATGACGAATCTTGCAATGATGCTCATACAGGACTCCGTTATATCTGTCTGTTCATGGTTGACTTCAGATAGCGATTCTGTGAGCTCTGGGAACGACTCCCATACAGCCCATGCAGTTCGCTACCACGCCCAGCAAACGCTGACACAGTGTCGCATCCTGTCAGTGCATGAAACATGGGGAGGGCGTTACACTTCTCAGGGCCGAGAGCAGTGGCTATGTCATGTGCAGAGATGAATCGCAAGCTCTTCCCTGTTCAAGGCTAACCATATCTTCACAGAAAGTCTCTGAGTTGCTGTAATGGCGAAAACGACAACATCTGTATCAACGGGTTCTAATGAGGATCCTGTCATTCCCTCTCTGTGCCGCATCAGCTGCATGGAGGAACATGCGCCATCTGCCCTCTTCTTGGCTGCATGGAGCAAGTGGTTCTAGGTGCATGCGTGGTGGAGCAATTAAAACCTCCGCTTCCAGTGTGACTACTAACTCTTTGCTCTGGTCTTCAACTGATTTGATTATTTCTTTGAGAGGAAACTGAAAAGTTCTGTCTTGTTTTCACGACACGAAGAAAATTCTGCCATTGTCCAGGAACTGCAACTGAGGTACCCACACGCTCACGAACTCCCTTGCCACGCCTTTCTCGGGTCATGCTCTTCAGACTTCCAGGCAGGTAGCGGTCCCACACCAGGTCAAGTCGGGTTGCAGATTTGTACTGTGAGAGAACAAATGGGATGAATACCTCTTTGGCATATTCTCAAGTCTTCACTGTTCCAGGATTTAGCATTTGAACAATCGCTGCCCCATCAAGTATTACGCATGTAACCTCTGGAGCCTGTGTACTTGGCGTGTCATTTCAAGCATTGCAAAAGATCACTCTTTGTTCCAGTTCAAGCTTCCCTGCCTGGGACAAGGATGGAGGGTAAGGCTGATTTTCATGTCGGAAAAATCATCAAGGTTTCCTCCCGGCTGCCTGACAAGCAATGTAAAGGCGGAAAACAATTGCACATCATTATTTAACGAGGCTACTTTCTGTTTGTCTTTTGGTTGGACTTTTGCTGATGAGCTGCTGAATAATGGCAACTTGTTGCGGGAGAGGACATCATTGAGAGGCTTTTTTACGCTCGATGAGCCTTTCTTGCACAAATGATTCCAAAGCCTCCTTTCCCACCTTCTGGACATTTTGCACACTGTGAGCAACTGATGAGCTTGCAATCTCCTTTGTGTCGAGGACCAAAATATCAGTGGTTTCTTCAAGAAACGGATTACCAAGCTCCTCGAAAACAGACACAAGTGACCTGACATCTTTGTCAAGGACTCTGTATGCTTTCAGTTTGGTCATGATGCAACGCTTGAGCTTTTGCTGTCGTGGTGCGCCTGGGCCATCTCAAACTCACCAATCACTCTTGCAACCTCTGGGCCAGCAACCATCCATCTTTGCAGAGCACTGGGATTGTCCAGGAGACCAACAGCTCCTCCGTCTCCTTGATGCATGCATTATTCTGCTCATGTGCCTGGTCCGGTGGCAATGGAGGAAAATATGCGCCTTGCCTTCTGCACTGTGAACATGCCCGCCGGAATCCTTCCAACACATCAGGGTGTGTCCTATGAAGGCTTAGCATGTCTCGTAAGTGGACTGGGATCCACCTCGCATAGTGTGTGTGGTCAAGAGCAAAGAACCACGGGAGAAGCTCCCAGAGAGCATCTAAGTACATATCAAAGTCAGCTTCCCTCAAGGAGCGCACAAAGGTCAGGATGTAAACCTCCAATGCCAATGCAAGACCCAGTACTGGAATTGTGGACATTCTTTGGTTCTTCTTTGACACCATTCCTGAATGACAACCGTTGATCCTTGTCAGCTGCTCTTGCATAGTCATCGTATGCGTGATGCTGCAGGTTGCTCAATGTTGCAGCTGTAACCTGATGTGCGTGACGGTACGCCGCAACATGCGCAGCTCGCAGGAAGCTTTTCTTGATGGTGGATACGCACAACATGTGAAGGAATGACCCGTCATTCCTTCACATGTTGTGTGCTCGACCTGTTGACTGATGATATGCTATGTTAATAGCCTTGGATGGTGACTATCTTTGATTATAAGATAGCTGCCACATATTCAATGTCACTATTGATTCCCAGACCCCAAAACGTGGGTATAGGTGTTAAAAATGTATTGATATCTTTACTACTTCATGAGATATTGAGCAAAATAGCTTGTGGATGGTGGCCATCTTGGATTTCAAGATGGCGGCCACAATTTCACACATTTTATGTCACTATTGGATTCCTAGACCCCTAAAATGTGGGTATAGGCGTTTCAACTGTCTCGATATCTCTACCAGTTAAGGAGATATTCAACAAAACAGATCCACAATGGCGGCCATTTTGAAATCCAAGATGGCCGCCATACGGGGTGCAATTTCCGGTGGCCCCTGGACTAAAAATCTTTGTTTTGTGTTACTCTAACCATGTGCCAAGTTTCATGCTTTTAAGGGAAAGTGCACAATTGATCAGCTAAGCTGCCCCACTATAATCAGATTTTAAATATTCATGTCCACAACCCTCTATATTTTTTGTATAATGTTTCTTCTTTTCGTGTCGAGTTTTACAAAGTCTGAATCTTTTTAATCAGTCGTCACTCTCATTCTATATGCACTTCTTGGAATAGTTTTAATCCATTTGTCCACGGTGGTAGAATTAATGTTTTTGCATATCGTGAGATATGTTTAGGGCTAAATAAACCATGTGTTGCTAAACACATTGACTGAAAATTACTGACCCATGTACATGTACGTGTATGCAGCAGTAATGGTAATACGACTTTATCATGTCATTATTATACTCCGATTCAGTGCCCTGTTGATGAAATTGTCCCTTTAACATAAATTGTAATTACTCTTGTTGAAATGTTACATTATTTTGTTTCATTCCTTCAAGTTTCGATTGAAATATGTTCTTAAGATTGAATATGTTCCTGGGATACTCATTGCTATTGATTTCCTCTGATGACTTGACACTTTCAGAGTTTAAACAACAATGTCCTGTGTCATTATTGATAGTCTGTCTGACACAAAATACAAACGTACATGTACATATTAATTGAGATGATGTAAAACTTTGGAAACAAGTCCTTTTTGATACATATTACTGTCGTTAACCCTCCTACTGTTTGACCATTTGAAACCATTCAAAATTTCCACTTACCAAAATGCCCATTGGTTTGATACCATTCAAATCAACAGTGTTGGTAGCAAGCTTTACTACCATTCAAATCCATTCAAATGCATAGAGGGTAAATTGATTCACCACTTAGAAGTATCCAAACAAGGTTTGTATTAGCTGTACTACCATTTGGAAAGATCCAAACAAGGTTTTGTATTAGCTGACCTACCATTCAAAACCATTTGGGGAAATCAATACTGTACATTATTGTTATTTCACCATTCAAAACCACAAAAGCGAATGGTTTCAAATGGTGCATCAACTTGTCTGAAAAAATGTACCAGAACTAGGAGGGTTAACAATAAACCTGTAAAAAAAGTGTCCGCTAAATATTTGGAAGAAAATATAAATTTTCAAATAAGATGTTTTCTCAAGCAGTCAATTGACTTAATTTTTTAGGATTCTTAAGTTCTGGGCAATAATTTCCTTTTTCTTAAGAATAATAGCACCTCAGACATTATAATTCTGCCTGAATTGTTATGAAAACATTGTCCTCTCTCTCCTGTTGTTATGAAAAATATATATATTTCCATTTCCCCGTAAAAAAAACCCCAGAGTTGGCATGGTCTTCCTTTGAGAGTCTTCACAGATTGGTTTCTGTGTAGATTCATTTATGAAGGCACATTATATATTTCATGCAGACCAACATTTAATCCAGTGAAGTGACAAGTGCCCAATTATCTACCTTTAAATCTTCTTTGATGTTATAGATGATGGTGATTCCCCCTCCTCCACACTTTTAACATTTGTGGTTGTGATGGCGACGCCTGTGTGTGGAAAAATATTATGTTGTGTATATTTACTTTGTTTTTTCTTATTGACCGTAGTGTGGATTTGCTATTGATCATCAATCCTGCATCACAAGATAAGTGTGAGACGGATGATGCCCTACAACCTGGAGGAGACTAAACAACCTCTTTACTGGAATGTTAAGGAGAACACAACAGACAATAGTCTTAAATCCATCTCATGGGCTTCTTCAGAAAATGCATACATGTAGCAAGTGTTGGCGTATGATGAAGTGCAGATCAACATAGATCCCAAGATGATTTGGAGACGTATGGTTGCCCTACAACAGACTAAACCTCCTCTTCTCTAGTCTTGAAAATACAAGAATAACAGCATGTGAATGTAATGAACAATAAACTTGAACCCATCTCATGTGTATCTCAAGGAAATGCAAAGAGCAAGAGTTGGCATGGTTTGCCTTTGATGCGGGTAAGTTTCATAAATGATGTAATGAGAATTAGATTACGAGATTGCAGTTTTGTAAGTGCACAATTTCCAAGCACAATCATTCAAATGTCCATGAAACTAGTGCAGTGAATCAAAAATTTGAAGATGAATTAAGGTGATTCCTTTTTTTTTTGTAAAAGGGGCTGTAATGGTATCCCTGCTTTAGAATTAATCTTACCAGGACGGTAGCAAAATTCATATTTAATATGAAAAGTTTGCGATGGTGCAGTAATACTATATACTACAAAACAATTTAGGGAACACCGGATTTTAACATCAAATAGGTTTGAAATGTTCCACGAACCGGGATTTTCATTTCCAACCCCTCTCTTTCAGTAGTCATGTCATGAAATGTGTAATCACTACATGCATCCTTTTATCATCCGTTTCATTGTGCAGTTGTTTCTCATCAATTCTGTGAAACATTGTGTTTATCTGAAATAAATGATCTTGCTTCTTAACTGAGATTATTCCGGTGTTCCCTAAATTGTTTTGAGTAGTATAATTCATTTCCTTAAAATGGTGTGCAACTAAACAAAAAGGTATGGTACATGTAAATAGGAATTTTCTATTTTTTGTTAGATTTGAAATGTAAGCCACTAATTTGTCATTTTGGTTGGTAAGCAACAAGTAGTTTCATATTGATTTCTGGTTTTGATTTGACATGGTTGTATTCTCACATTTTGAAAAAACCCTAGTACAAAACTTCCTCATCTTACAGTAGTTTCTAAAAGTCAAATTCTAATGATGTGTTTTTGATAAAAATCCTGCTAGTTCATATGGGCCACTAACTCAAATTTGTGTTTTGTCATGAAAATGCAATAATTTAACCGTATATAATTCATGTTCAAAACTGATCATCCTGCAGTAGTTTAAGCAATCTTACTTTTTTTATTTTATCTGTTTGTAAACAATATTCCTACATTTTGTAGTTTCACCAGTGATGACCATTTTCTATTTGTTTCTAGAGTACAGCAGTTTCAGCAATGATGACAATGTTTTATCTCCATTTCACATTTATTTTAACTATTTGTCTACAGTAGTTTCAGCAATCTTACTTTTTTATTTTATCTGTTTGTAAACAATGCCCCTGATAGTTTTATCTCTAATGTACAATGTTCTTTAATTATCTCTCTTCTCCTGAGGACGATCAGAGCATACTGATCGAAACGTCGAGTTGTACCCCAGTTCTTTTCAGAACTAATTACTACTCAATTGAGATTCCACATGGTGTCACCGCAATTAGTCTTACTTATCATCCTCACCATGCAAAGCTACAAGTTTTACCTATCTCTCTTATATTAACTGTAATGTCCTCTATTATATGAGACAATGCTTAAATAAATGAAAGTAACAACGCAACTCTACTGTATAAAGAAATGTTTTATTCTGTCTTGAAGACTAAGTACACAAATAGTACATGAAATCACTACTACAACCTACAAAACAGTACCAAAAAGCAATGGGGATTTTGTACACGTTTTGAGATAGGTTTCTCTGCCTAGACCCAATTTCATGGCTTTGCTTACTGTAAGCTGACTATCGTTGCTTACTTTTAAACAGCAAATGTGACTGCTCTGGCAAAACCCTAAACTTGGACCCAATTTTCATTAAGTGAGATTTTGGTATTTTGGTTTGATTTTGATTTTGGTCTGATTTTCTTGATTTTCCTCTTTCATTTGATACCAAATTTGTAGAAATCACAAAACAATTTCTTATATTTTTTTTCTTATATTATATTTTTTCTGATTCCTAAAATCTGGTATCAAATGAAAGAGGAAAATCTAGAAAAACAAACAAAATTGTGTCCACGTTTAGGGTTTTGCCAGAGCCAGTCACATATGATGTGCTTAATGTAAGAATACTTAACAAATTAGCATAGAGTTTCTTCTTGTTCTCATGTGTACTAAGCGTAACTATGGATTCATTGCTTATGTAATACTAGTGGAGTGCCATGGTCGAGCGGTTTAGTGCATCGGATTTGTGTTCTGATGGCTGAGTCGTCAGAATGTGGGTTCGAATCCCAACCGCGACCATGGTGCTTGTGTCCTTGAGCAACATGACGTGTCCGGCCCTTTAGAAAATTTTGCTGGTTTCACACACCATTTTCAACCTAGCTCAGTGGGAAGTCCTTAAGTAAACACACTGTCCTGATGTCCAGCCAAGATAATCCCTATAATCCCTTAAATAAACAACCTGCTGTTGACCACAAAACTGACTGGTAAACTGTTGGAACTACTTTCAAAAGCTATGACCATAGACACGAAGAAATTGTATTCACTGAATTGCCTTATATCCTTCTTAAATATGAGAAGTGCAAGTTTGCACATTCTGTCATCACTGGATTAAGTTGACTTTAACTTAGGGGCCATTCAGAATAGTCAATGTTAAAAAAATTTGATGTTTTTAAAAAAAATTCTTTTGACCCACCAACCAATTCAACCCACCCACCCACCCCAAATTTTTTTTTTAAATATTGATTTACTATCCAATATAACCTATACACTGAAGAACAAAGTAATGCCTCAAATGAAGCAGATATTTCAGATCAATGCTCTCCCAGCTTAGCAGGCATGAGAACAGAGTTTTGCAAAAAAGAAGGAAAAAATAATCCAGGCTTATATTAGATGGTGGTATATGAAAACCAAGTTATAGGATAGCTATTTTGGATTTTTTTTTCATTGAAATCTCTTGTAATTTGGATTTAAAAAAAATAAAATAATAATAATCCCGGGAAATTTTTGGATTTTGGTAAATGAAATCCTTAAAGGATAGCTATTTTGGGTATTAACTTCATTAACATCTCCTGTTATTTTGGCAAGATTTTGTGTACATTATGACCTGTCCAATATAATAAAAATAATATAATTTTCAACACATATTAAAACAAATCTTACAAACACTTACAAAGACTTGGTTCTTGCAAAGACTTGGTTTTATTATGCTGAAGTGGTCTGCAGAACCAGCAAACAGAACTTTATCACACCAATTCCATTTCCATTTATTTTTGATAGTTTTGTCGATTTCATTACCATCCACGGCGGAACCACGCTGGACGTAAGTAAGTTTGAGCACCATTTCTATCGTCTGCAAACTCTATCGCATAGAAAGTTCCTGTTCTCGCGCGCGAAGACTGTGTGCAGATAGACTTAACAGTAAGTCGGTTCTACGTCCAGCGCTAGCACTATGGTGCATACATCACGTGCACCGCACACAAAAATACATGTAGGACTGTTAATCACAGTCTACGGAACGTAGAGAATTTGGTTGTGATCAATACTCTTTTGCGTAGTGCCCCGCGTTGTGTGTAAAGCGAATCGTTGTATAATGTACTGCTTTGTTAAAACAAATTCTCCGTACGTGCGTATTCCGGTGACGTCAACATTCAGAGAGGGGAAAAACACGGACACAAAATGACGCGATAAACCAGGAATAAACAACGAAACCCACGCTACTGGGCCCGGCCGACTTATCATCACGCACCAATAAAACAGTGCTCATCTGACTATAAGTAACAATAAAATGCGCATTTTGTCGTACATTTTGCCGGCCATCGCAGAGGTTAAAAGCCGTATATTTTCGATTGTAAGAACGATGTCGTAATTTTATATTACAAGACATTGAAAGAATAATTTTACCTCAAACATGCGCAAGCAATTCATTAGATTATTTTGTTCAAGACGGTACTAATTTAACCGGCAGCACAACCTTATCTAAACACAATATCAGTGCGCACGCAAGTGCAGCCGAGGAAACAACTCTCTATATACAAAAATAATCGTTCTCTGCCATTCCTTTATTGATTTTTACTGTTCAAAAACGAAAACCATAAAACTTTTCACAAGTGTAACTATTTTGATACTTATACCAACTTATATCTTCGTATTCTGTTAGAAAAAATTCACGTAGAATCCTTCAGGCAGGATCGCTTTCACACCTTTATCAAACTCATTATGGGGTTAGTGGTGATAACAATCTTAATCCCCCAGAGTCACTGTTGATTTTTCTCCCAAAATGGTGAATAGCGACCCGACCAGATATAAGGTTTGGTCGGGTCGGCTTCTAAAGGGGTGGACACGTAATGAAGACACTTTACCATAATTGCTTCTCTCCACCCAGGGGTACCTGTGAGGGCAGAGTTGGTTGTTGTGTTTGATTAGCCCTATATGTGCTGTAATGGCAGCAATTGAGCTGTATACTCCCCAGGGAGCTGAGATGGTTCCAGGAATGATTTATGAGCCAGATGATGAGCAGTGGTAATAATAGAATGTGCCTTGAGCACCAGTTTGGTGGATATGTGCACTATATAAGTCCACATTATTATTATTATTATTATTATTATTATTATTATTATGTGTACATTATCTACAGAGTGTTATATTATGTAATATTATACTTAAACACAAAATCAACAAGAATGCACTTAACCCTTTCCATACCATTGTCGACTTTCGTCGACAGCGCACCTACCTATGCTTCTTTACCATCGTGGACTTTCGTCGACGGCGCAATCACCTACGCTTCTTGACCATCGTCGACTTTCGTCGACGAGCGCAGTGCCGGTGTTCAAGAGGGTCCACTAAATGTATCTGCTGTCCTCTGCCTTTCATTTTTAGACAGTTGAAAAGGCCACGTCATAAGCTTTCCAATGATGTATAGAACAATAGGGGTCACCATTATGACCTTTCGAGAAAACTGTGCTTGAAGTTTTTCACATGCGCTAATTTTCCAAAAGTTTTTTCCAACATTTTGTCACGATGGATGAGCGAAATGCTCAGTTACTGGATGAGCTATTTGCTGATAGTGATTCTGAGAATGAATCCAATGATTCCGAGGATAATTCTAGCCAAGAATCAAGATTTGTCGTCCGAATCTGACGACAATTTGCCGGGACAAGCCAAGCAGGACAGGCTACCGCGCTGGAATGGCGTGCCGAGGGACGCGCGGTGTGCGAGTCCGTGGTGGTCGGCGTGGAGGTAGTGATCGTCGGGCCCCAACTCGTCCTCCTCGAAGGCAAAACAAGCCAAACTTCCGATTGTTCGAATTGTTCGATATTTTTTTAGGCCTCTGCATTTTATTCGATTTTTTATCATAAGTCAATTGCATGAATTTTACCCAATTATCCTCCACATCTCCATATACATTGTCTGATCTCGTCAAATTATATTATTGTTTGAGATACATGCAAAAGGACCATCATATAAAATGTATGTAAATAAAATTGTACCCACAACATACGGATAAGCCATTTCTATGCCAAGAAATACCTGCTAATTGCAGTAGTATAATTTTGTTTTCCGTGTTTATTTATTTTTTTGTACACTAATGTTCTTTTACGGAATTTATCGACAATTGCCAACTTCAAATTTTGAATCAGGATTTGCCTGGTTACTTACTTACTTGATATGATTCTTATGCTAGGTGATTGAATATACAGTACCAACTCATAAATTTATACGGTTATGTTTCTGTAACAAATTCACAAGGACTGTAACTTTGTGTCATTTACATGTGCATCACCAACAGCATTTTCTCAACATGCAAAAGAAAGAAACCAAAACAAAAAAAAATTTGTCAGGCAATGGTTATGAAAGAAAAGTTTCACTGAATTTAGAAAGTGTTGTAGTAAAAATTGTGTTAGTTGGTATATCAGGAGTTGTATGTGTGCCCTAGAATAAATCACTTTGATTGTTGATGACTTCATGTTCTATTCTTGTATACAAGAAATAGATTGTTTTGCCAAAGAAAACAACAATAAATTGAGTATCCATACATGAGTTTTATCAGCAAAGTGTCTTGTGTTCATATTTTTTTATAACCTTTACATTTGATTTTGAAAGTACACAGAATATGGATAGGTTATGTTTTATCCATTATTTAGCATTTGTAACTATTGAGCTTCTGACAGGAAATACTTGTTTGCCAAACAGATGAAAAAAGGCTGACATTCCACACACTTGTGCATGAAAATCTGCATAACCAATGTACAATGTACTGTACATGTAGCCTCCATTGTATCCAGTGCTTGTGCATGTAATGTTTGTGTTACCCATAACACGCATCAATGAACACACACACACGGTACAATATGGCGGGTCTATATGCAGTGCATTTTACATGGTGTAATGCTGTGCTAATAGGCTCCATCAGATAGGAAAACTGCAACTCTCTGGAAACAAATTGAATAAGTTGCTTATTTTATACCCGAAACAATTAGTTTTGATGTTATATGAAAGAGTATACAATGAGTAAAAAATGTCACACACAAACCTGTTTCATTTATTGAAGTCTTGATAGTGAAAATCAAGTTTGAAAGTGCATGATAAGTCAAGTTACAACGTAAAAATTCTAGATTCAAATATTTTGAAACTTCAAAATAGAGAAATTATAATATAATCAACCCAACTTGCATTGGAATATAATTTTGATGTCACCATTTGAAAGATGATTATACAAGTAACAAAGTGCATGCACAAATTTTTTCTCTACGACGCTGTCTTCAATGTGAAAATTGAGCCTGAAAAGGGGGGTCTTGAAAAGCTGCCGTGGTTGCAAAACAATTCGGTTCTGGACTGTACACTCCGTACAAACAATGTGGTCCTCATCAGTGGGCTGCGTGGTCAAAACAATTCGGTATTGAAAGGGTTAACATGTTTGTGTTCCAAGCACTCAATGTTTTCCTTCTTATTTTGCTTGAATATTTTAGTATTTTGACATGTTGCCAAAATAACTAAGTCAGAAAAAGTTGTTTAATAAACTACTTATCTATTCTTCCATAAGACTTAATCCTGGTGTCTGATGTATAGTAACCTAACTCATTTTCATGTCCATTACTTCAAACTTGAGAAATTCATTCACAGAATCAGAGTGGGCTATATTGACCAAGTATATATTTCTACATGGAAGAATTTCCCATTTCATTATCCAGTGTGTAGTAACCATACTGATCTGCCTGTTATTGTCCAGTACCCTGAGCCTATTTTCAGAGCTAAATTTCCTAAGTATAGATTTCTACATGGAAGACTTTCCATTTCTGCATCCAGTGTGTAGTAACCATACTGATCTGCCTGTTATTGTCCAGTACACTGAGCCTATTTTCAGAGCTAAATTTACTAAGTGTAGAATTCCACATGTAAGATGTTCCCAGCCTGGTGTCCAAGTCTGTTATTGTCCAGTACCTTGAGCCTAGTGTTGGAGTGAGCTAAATTTTCTAAGTACAAATTTAAGCTTTATATTAGAAACTAACACATTTCCATGGGGTACCTGATTGCTCAACAGGTTAGCCTGTGGGATTGAGATCCAAAGACCCTGAGTGCATTTCCCCAAAAGGGTTCAAGCCCCAGTCACGACAAATCCATCCCGGTCCTGAGTCAACCAGAACTAATAAGCAAGCTTTAATAATAATATATTAATATTAATAATAATAATAATGTGGACTTAAAAAACACACGTATCCACCAAACTGGTGCTCATAGCGCATTATATTATTACCCCCTGCTCATCAGACGCATAAATCATTCCTGGAACCATCTCAGCTCCCTGGGGAGTATACAGCACAATTGCTATGATGCATGGAACCAGGTGTCCTGGGTTCAAATACATCTTCTGAGTTGTTATTTATTATCTTTACCTGTGTCCATTCTAAGGGTTATAATTAACATCAAATTCATTTTCATTAAGGTAGATGAAACGGGGTTTTATTATTGCGAGACAGATTTATCACAAAGAATATTAGTAAATGTATCATTAAACAAAGAAAACCTTTTAGAATTTAAATGCGAAAACCCAATTGATTTTTCGATAAATTTAAAAGTTTTACAAAAAATTACTCGCGGCATTAAAAGAAAAGTTCCAATAACCGTTTACGTAAAAAAAGAACAGTTGTATATCGAAATATGCGGTGAAAAAAAACAAGAAACTAACAGAGTATGTATTTGCAAGTTTGTCAACCCGTCTGTAATCGAACCCCCTATTGACGATGATTATTACTGTCCTTACATGGTTGAAAGTATCGATTTTTTAAAACTTAAAAAAATGTTGCAAGCAAACGTAACACTAAACATTAACATGAGCAATTTAGATTACATTAGCTTTTTAAACGATGACAATTGTATTTATGGCACATGTTTAGAATTTGGTGATATGCACAAAAAGAAACTGCTTACTTATTCAGCTACTTTTGATTCAACTCTATTTAGCGCTCTGTTAAAAATGTCGCCTTTAAATACAATTTTACGCGCCCAAGAATAAAAAAGTTCCATTAAAAATTGCAACGCTAGTAAGCAATTTAGGAAAAATTACAGTTTATATTAAAGACGAAAGTTTTTTAACAGATGAAAACATTATAAAAAACAATAACAAATGCAACGAGAGAGAAAAAACAAAGTGAGAAAACATTGTTTGTCGCAAGAGTTTGATATTATTGATAACTTTTTAATAGAAGCGCAAAAGGTTATCAATAACAATGGAGCATAGAGTATGAGTATCGTAAAAAAAAAATATTATCTAATCAAGTAGTAAAAGAGCATGCAGAAAATAATCGTTCCTTGCAGATGGTTAATAATTGGTAAAACGTACAAATGTTGCGTGCGTAGTTCACCCAACGTGTACTATTGCGGTTTTCATCAGTTTAAAATTAAAAGTAGAAAAACCTCACCGGTCGAGTGTAAAAATTGTAAAAAAGGTACAAAAACAACAACGGGTTTATGCACAACCGCGCAAGAGCATTAAAAGTAAAACTTCTTACCAAATGAACAAAAAGCTATACTCACGGTTGTTTAATTTAGTAATGGTAGAGTTGTTGGAAAAACTAAAACTTTTAAAATTAATGTTGAGTAATATTAATATGGGCGAACTGTTACTTAACGTATACTAAATCTTATTAATGATTTGAAATCGTTTTGTACAAATTCACACGACTTTATATTTTTAGAATATTATATTAAAAACATTCCCGCACAACAATTGATTATGATCGTGCGAGAAAAACTAGTTCCAGCGTTAGAGTTGTTCAAATCTAGAAATTTAGCTGGTATAAAAGGGTATTTATACGCGCTCGGTTTAAACACGTATTACATCGATTTGTATTATACTGAGTTGCAATGCATAAACGAAATAAATAAAGAAACTATTTTTTGGCATTTAGAACTAATTATAAACATTGTGCTAAAACTTTAAATTACACCGCTGGGGCGTACGGTGGTGGTCTATCAAACGTTGTTACTCGCTCCGCTACTTGCGAAGCGAGTTTTTTATCGTAGTAATTTTTACTTACGCTCACTTTAAACTCAAAAGTTTTTCTATAAGAATTTTTTTTTCTGCAGTTGCATCAACAACTTTTACCTCTGGTTTATTCGACAAAGTCGTTGGTTTAACCGTATCTTTGTTACGTATTTTTTCTTTCATTTTATAATATTTATCTCGCTCTTCACAGATTAAATGAAACTCTTCTTGAGAAATAACGTTGTCTTCGATCGCTTTACTAACGTGGTTTTCAATCGTGTTGAGTTTACTTGTCGCTAAAACGCGTATTTCGTCATGTTTTTTAGCTTTTTTAGATAGTTTATTTTTAGCGTATCTAAGAGCAAACGCTCCGCCACCCAACGTTAAAGCTAATCCTTCTAAAGCATATCCCACCGGCGATGCTACAACACTGGCGATGCTAGCAATTCCGATAGCTCCTGCTCCCATACAACCCAATTCTGCGATAGTTTCTACAATGTCGCAAGCGTTGATTATTTTATTATACTTTTTATATACATCTTCACGTTCGTTTATTTCGGCTCGTAATTCTTTTTGAATATCGTTGATTTTTTGCAAACGAAATGATTTAGCGTCATCTGGTATCGGTGGTAAATTTGGATAAATTACACTCATTTTACTAATAGAAAAGATTTTATTTTACAGGAAAAGTGTTAATTGGAATTTTTTTAATTTTTATTTCATAGCATATACCTGTATTTAAATCACCAAAAAAGGTAACTTGAAAATAGAATTTAACAGGATTATTAGCAAACGTATAGCAACATATTGTGCTTTCAAAATAACACGGTTCATTAGAAAAAGTAAATTCATCTCCTTCAGGTAAAGAAATTGTTCCTGCACCATTTACAAATTGTTCACTTTTTACTACGGAATAAGAATTATTTTCACCTCTATTAATTTTTGCATATAATGAATAATATAATAACTGATTTACGAAAAAAATTATTTGATTTTGATACCAATACATTTCAAAGTGTAAACCTTCTAAATAATTGTACGAGAAAAAAGGTATATTAGGTACAATTTCACTAGGGTTGATATGATTAGTTTCTTCATATAAGATGTTTGATTTTGATTCCTTTACGACGCTGTTGCTTTTTCGACTAGGACCGTAAATACTCGCCATTTATTTATAGTATAGAAAAGATTTTAATCTATTTGAATATTTCTAACCTTTAACTCGTAACAGATTCCTTCATTTAAAGAGCCGAATAAATTTACATGTATGTATCGTTTAATTTCATGATTATCTAAATTTGAACCGTAGCATAATATACATTCTAAATATCGTGTTTCGATTGTAAAAATAAAATTATTATTTGTTAGCGATGATAACACAAATTGTCCTCCTGCACCTATTCCACGCGAAACATTTCCCACTGTACTGTAATAATTGTTTTCACCCACGTTCGTTCTAGCATAAAACGAATAAAATATTGTGTCTCTTAATATAAAAACACTTATTGCATTTAACTTCCAAAGCAAGACAATTTCTGAATCGCGATAAATAACGTTTTCATATTGTAGTTCACTGGGTTTTAGGTGTCCAGTTTTTTCATGCGAAGCAAAGTTGGTATTTATAGTGATAGTGTTGCTCGTTCTACTAGGACCGTAAATACTCGCCATATTTATAGTACTTCTAGATTTAAATAAATGGGGAAACCGTGATTATGTATATCTCTACCTTTCGAATCTTTAATTTGAAAACTTAGCTCGTTAAACGTACCGACTTTAAATTTTTTATACAACGGGTTTTTATACTGTATGTGCATACTCTCTCCGAACGATTTATCTTGCAAAGGAAACGTATTTAAAACGTTACAAGGTTTACCATTGAAATAATTGCAAGTCGTAGAAATTTGATCGCAATGAATGTATAGCATTTTTAAAATTTGTAAATCAATTTTGTTACTATGTGTTCCCTGAGGTATAAAATCGTTGTTGAACCCGAGTAAATTAGCCAACCCGCTAGTTAATTTAATTGATTTGTTTGCTTCAGTTATATTTAACGTGAAAATACCCGTTGCTTTGTTGATACTGAAAATGATCCAACTTGTGTCTTTTGTTATAATATCGAAAATTTCATTAATGTTGTAAAGCCCCGCTTCGATAAAACGTGTAACATCCGCCTCACCTACCACGCGATAAATTATTCTTTCTTTTTTACGCACGTTGTAACATCCCGCCCAAATGGTTGCGCTGTGTAACGCTATAGCTTGATCTCCATCTCGATTATCGATAACATCATCTAATTTAACCGATGCTCCATATTTACCGATTTCGATTTCAACAGTATGGTACATTTTATTATTAAAAGTTATAATAAATGGCATTCAAGAGTAATTTTACGTATCCATATCCAACATCTGGAGATTTTAAACAACCTCTCGATTTTGACGCTAGCGATTTAACGACTATAAACATTTACGTAAATAAGAACGAGTTTTTTAACATTCATTTTGACAATGTTTTTAGCAACTACATACTACCCAAAGTTAAAAGTGACGAGGTTGTTGATGGTTGGAATTCAAATCCATTAAAATTTTATCAAAATCAAATAAATTTTGCAACGTACTGCGCTACAACGAGATGCGGCGTGAGTTATCAGCATTTAAATCATTCGAATACTATGATTCGTAGTTTTTTTAGATTTCACGTCTATTATCAAATTAGACGATTGCTCAAAGAAATGAGCTGCCCTACATCATTTCAAAATTTTTATAACGCGTTTGATAATAATATAGACGTAAGCGCGTACAAAAAAATATGTAAAGAATTTCATTTATCACAAACCATCAATTGGAGACAACGAGTTGACAACAACTCTAACGGACTAGGAACGGCCTATTATTACGATAATGGTTACAAAGCGGTACCAAATCGAGACTACGATAAAAGAAGTTTGAACGTTATCTCTACCGAGGTGACCGATTACGATTATTACAAAACAGCTACGAAAATGAGTTTTGGAGATCATCCTTCAACCTATACGATCGCATTCATTTTACAAACATCTGCCGATCTCGCTTGGTCAAAATTTATAATCAGCGTGTCTGTAGGTTTTACGGACGTTGGTACGCGACGAATTAACGATTCTATAAGAACGTACGTTTACGCGATTTTAGGAGCTCAAGCGCAAGCAAAAAGCTCATTTTTAGCAAGCGGCACCGGTTTAGACGCTCAACGTGAATTTATAAATATAGTAAACGCAGAGATTGACTCTCCAGTTGATTTACAATCTAGTATTCAACGATATCAAGATGTTTTACAATACGCCCGTTCACAATTAAACTTTTGTCTAGGAGAAAATCTATACATGATGCCGAGTGATATGAATTTACGAATAGGCGATCACGCAGGATACAACAATAATATATTAATCGCAACGAGTGATTTAGCGTTGGGTTCTAATTTATATACAAATTGATAAAAGATCCTTTTAGAAACTACGATAAAAGAAGACTCTTTAGAAACTACGATAAAAGACAGACTGCTGAAACTACGATAAAAGAAGACTCTTTAGAAACTACGATATAAGAAGACTCTTTAGAAACTACGATAAAAGAAGACTCTTTAGAAACTACGATAAAAGAAGACTCTTTAGAAACTACGATAAAAGAAGACTCTTTAGAAACTACGATAAAAGAAGACTCTTTAGAAACTACGATAAAAGAAGACTCTTTAGAAACTACGATAAAAGAAGACTCTTTAGAAACTACGATAAAAGAAGACTCTTTAGAAACTACGATAAAAGAAGACTCTTTAGAAACTACGATAAAAGAAGACTCTTTAGAAACTACGATAAAAGAAGACTCTTTAGAAACTACGATAAAAGAAGACTCGCTAGAAACTACGATAAAAGAAGACTCTTTAGAAACTACGATAAAAGAAGACTCGCTAGAAACTACGATAAAAGAAGACTCTTTAGAAACTACGATAAAAGAAGACTCTTTAGAAACTACGATAAAAGAAGACTCTTTAGAAACTACGATAAAAGAAGACTCGCTAGAAACTACGATACCACTCAACGAGATAAATTTAAAAAAAGATGACAACCATGAAGAAGAAAAAAATTCTTTAATACTCGGTTTTGCGATTTTAACTGGACTAGGCGTTATGATTTACGAATTGTTACGCGGAGCGCTTTAACATTTTCTGCGTATAAGCTAAAATTAAAACTCCTACTCCGCTTAACGCTAACCATAAATGTTCCGCTGCCCACGTAACGACTTTAGAAGCTGTTTTAAATAACCAATTTACTATACTGCCGATAATAGCTGGTAAAGCGGCTAAAGCTTTCGCTCCTAGTTTAGATAATACATTCGCTAAATTTTTTAATGTTTTCTGTATCCACTCTTTTACGCCCCCACTTGGTGCAGGTTGTGGTGGTGCAGGTTGTGGTGGTGCAGGTTGTGGTGGTGCAGGTTGTGGTGGTGCAGGTTGTGGTGGTGCAGGTTTTGGTGGTGCGGGTTTTGGCGGTGCGGGTTTTGGTGTGGGTGGTTTTGGTATAACTGAACTTACAACATTACCGAGCGATTCGATAATAAAAGCGATGGCCATACTAAAAGCTGTTAATAAACTGACTATCGTTACACCTTGTTCTCTAAATAAAGTTCTAACTCTTTCGCCCAACGTAACGTCTATATTTTTTATTCTATATAACGTTTCTTTTACTCTATTGAGTTGGCTACTATTTTCATAATCAAACCTGTTAATTTCTTTTTTAATCGTATCAATTTCATCTAACAATTCTTGTTCTCGTTGACGTAGTTGATCTGTTGCATTTTCATCTCCCACGTCGTTGTTGGCAATTCTATTTCTAATTTCGGTTAATTCTTTGTTACGCGTGTACAATTCAGCTTCAAATTTTAATTTTTGTCCTTGCGCCGTTTTCATAAGATCCGCGTAACCTTTTAATTCGCGGAGTATATTCCTTTCATCTTGAGTTTGTAAGTTTTGCGCATAAAAATTAATAAATTCTTCAATCGTGTCTATTTTTTTTTTTTTACCTCCTAGATCATCCATTTCAATATCACCATTAGCATTGAAAAACGGTTCTTCTTCTTCAGATGTTGGCGATGGTGGTGTTGGTAACTTTCGACTTGTTTTTTTCCTAACTGATGAGCTTTCTAGTTCTTTTAAAGTTTCAGCTACGTTTTCTTGTATATTAACTTTTTAAATATTTTTCCAGTCTTTTATACCCAATTGTTCCCTCATGAATCTAACCCGGCCATAGCCAGCTTTAGCTGCTTCATTGGATATTGAATTTAACGAAAGAAAGTTTCTGTTGTATTTTAAATGCGTTAACGTTACTTTTCCTCTTTCATCCGAGGTGTAAAATATACCCTCTCCCGTTACTTGGAAATTTGTCCAATCTGGTATTTTGTTTAGTTTCCAACCTTGTTCTTTTACTGTTCTATAAAATTCATCAACTCGTTCACTTTTCGATGATCTTAATTTTATAACAGCACCGGGTAATCTTTCTAATGCATCTAAACTTTTTTGTCTTTCTAGTTCTCTACTCAAAGACGTATTATAAGCTTCATCACTTAATTCATATTCTTCAGCATCTTCGTCAAACATCTCATCCTCATCAAGATTTTGTAATAACGGATCTAGCTCCATAAGTTCGCGTCCTCCTTCCGCCATTTACAATTACTTTTTATCTTTTTTAAACAATCTATAACTTATATATCCTACAGCGCTCATTGCTAGTACGATAAATACAATCTCTCGCGTTTTTTGATCTTCGCTAGGAACGTAAAAATCTTCTAATTTAGGTTCGTCGCGTAAATCGAGAGGTAAATTTACTCGCTCATTCGAAACTCGCGAATATTCATTCATCGCTTCGTCAATATTATTAAACGTTCTTATTGCGCCCGATTCTTTTTGTATTTTTTCATTTAAATAATCTAGATATTTTAAACGTTTTTTACTAAATTCATCTCTAGCTTTCGAAAGTTGTTCTAATGCTAAATCGTGTCTTTTACGCTCTTGTTCGGCGTCGTTGCCGCGTAAATTACTAAATAAAGCATTGCTTCCGGTAAACGCCAACGCGTTGATTACCGCACCTCCAACCATCATCGCTATAGATACCATTTTCTTTTATAGTTTATAAATATAGTTTATAAATATAGTTTATAAATATAGTTTATTTTACAAAAACATAAAAAATTATTATATTTACTAACATCAAATATGGCTAATAATACGTACGGAGATGTGTTGGATCCATACAGAAGAATAAGAGAACCGCGAGGTGCGAAAGGATTACGCCAAAAAGTAGTCATTACAAACAATCCTAGTACCATTACCGAAAATCAATTGTTGACGGTTCGTTTTCCAAATTTAGGAATGAACGACGTTATCGTTCCGAATACGACTAGATTAGCTTTTAATATAGAACTCGCTAGCGCGGATGACGAAAATAGAACGTTGGTACACAATATAGGTAGATCAATCGTAAAACATATAATTATTAAAATGGAAGGAAACGAAATATTTAGTTTAGACGACGCGAACGTTTTCAATTGTTATAAAGACGAATGGTTAACCAAAGATCAACGCGAGAATTTAGCGTATCAAGGAATCGAAAGCATTAATTTAACTAAATTAAGAATAGACGCTAACGATAAAGACGTAACGGCAAACGGTGGAAAAGATAAAGCTGTCGCAGACACGTATAAAAATAGATATCACATTCCACTCGATTTTGAATTGTTGTCCGATCATCAACCCTACTATCAATCAGGCATAGGAGATAGATTGACTTACGAACTCGTGTTTAATAAATTCAGTAGCGTTATTAAAAGCACCGACGACAACGCTAAATATATTATAAGCGGAATTTCTTTAGAATTTGAGGTCGTTCATATGCCAGAACTCGCGCGAACGATTAAAAATCAATACAGCAATAGAACGAGTATATTGTTTGATCGCGTGCTAAGACATAGCATGACAACGGTAAACAAAAAAGATACGACGTGGAATATAAATTTAAATACCCCAGCGAAAAGCATGAAAGGAATATTGTTTTTATTCAAAGAACCCAACATACAAGAATCCAACAGGTTTTATAATCCGAAAATCGACAAAGTTAGTATCACGATTGAAGGTGTTCCCAATCAACTCTACGCGCATGGAATGAGAAGGTATCAACATTGGGAAGAAATTTCAAAATATTTTGGTGATTCGAGAAAACAACACGCTATACAAGTCGTACAAGCTCTAGATTTATCTAACCTCAAACAAGCAAACTATTTACTAAATCGATACGGTTTATTTTTAGATTTAAGAACAAGTACCGACAATAAACTACACGGAAGCGGAAGGCGAGTACAAAACTTATCTGAAGGAATTACTATACAAATGGAAAAAGAATCAGAATCTGCTGGTGAACTAAACATGTACACTTTTATTATCATGGACGCGCAACTAAACATAAGAAACTCGCGTTTTGAATCTGTCGATTATTAAAATTAGCGACTATTATAAAACAAGATGTTACCTAAATATCCGCACGTTGCGCTCATTTGTGGTCAAACTGGATGTGGAAAAACTGAATTTATTTTAAACCTGTTACAAAAAGAATATTTAAAACATTTTGAAAATATCGTTATATTATGTCCCACCATAAAAAACAATGACGCGTATCAAAATAGAAAATGGATTTGGAACAACGAGCAAGTGCTCGTTGATGATCTGAAAGATTATACATTAAACAAAGCGATAAAAACATATAGCGACATACTAGAAGGAAACGAAACGTTGTTTATAATCGACGATTGTAGCGCTAGTAAACAGTTGCATTATAAAAAATACGACGAGAACAATAAATGTATGATTACTCAATTAGCTTTTAGCGGTAGGCACGTTAAACATAGTTGTTGGATTCTTACTCAAAAATACAATAGCGTATTGAAGGACTTTAGAGAGCAACTCAAATGGGTGTGTTTATTTTATTGTAAAGATAGAGATTCATTTGAAAATTGTCTTCGAGAAAACGATGTTATACCAACGGCTGAACTACGAGAGCAAGCGCGCAAACAACTAAAACAAGTTTTACACCGAAAATTGATTTTAAAAACGGATCAACCTACAAGTTATGAAATACGCGACTAAGTCGTTGAGCAATTACTTATAGGTCGTTGAGGAATTACTTATAGGTCGTTGAGCAATTACTTATAGGTCGTGAGCAATTACCTATAGGTCGTGAGCAATTACCTATAGGTCGTGAGCAATTACTTGTAGGTCGTTGAGCAATTACTTATAGGTCGTGAGCAATTGCTCATAGGTCGTGAGCAATTGCTCATAGGTCGTTGAGCAATTACTTGTAGGTCGTTGAGCAATTACTTATAGGTCGTTGAGGAATTACTTATAGGTCGTTGAGCAATTACTTATAGGTCGTGAGCAATTACCTATAGGTCGTGAGCAATTACCTATAGGTCGTGAGCAATTACTTGTAGGTCGTTGAGCAATTGCTCATAGGTCGTGAGCAATTGCTCATAGGTCGTTGAGCAATTACTTGTAGGTCGTTGAGCAATTACTCATAGGTCGTTGAGCAATTACTTATAGGTCGTTGAGCAATTACTTATAGGTCGTTGAGCATTTACTTATAGGTCGTGAGCAATTACCTATAGGTCGTTTATAGGTCACTCACAGACGTTGCTTGCAATTGCACATAAATAATTATAAACACATACAATAAATGGAAGAAGTTGCTAAATTGTTGAATGAAAATCAATCCATGCTAAACTCTGATGCTAATATAAACGATGAAGCGTTGAAACAACAGCTACGAGACAAACGTCTTTTAGCTGTTGTAGCGGGGGGAGATTCGAAAAAGTTTTTCGGTAAAGAGTATAGCGTTACCCAGTCCGCAAGCCGCCGTAGGTCCGCCGCTGGTTGAAGCGCGGCCTGGTGGCATCGGCACGCCGACTTGAAATCCACGATGGTCCACCAGTGGTAGCCAAGTGGCGTATGTTCAGCGGCCAGCCGCTCCAAAATAGACAGTGGACCGTCAGCGAGACCTAGCGGCTTACCGTCAGCGGGGCTGCCACTCCAAGACAGACAGTGGACCACTAGCTGTAATCGGGTGGCATGCCTACCGAGGCCTGCCGCTCCAAAATAGACAGTGGACCGTCACCGAGACCTAGCGGCTTACCGTCAGCGGGCTGCCACTCCAAGACAGACAGTGGACCACTAGCTGTAATCGGGCGGCATGCCTACCGAAGCCAGCCGCTCCAAAATAGACAGTGGACCGTCAGCGAGACCTGGCGGCTTACCGTCAGCGGGCTGCCACTCCAAGACAGACAGTGGACCACTAGCTGTAATCGTGCGGCATGTCTACCGAGGCCAGCCGCTCCAAAATAGACAGTGGACCTTCAGCGAGACCTAGCGGCTTACCGTCAGCGGGCTGCCACTCCAAGGCAGACAGTGGACCACTAGCTGTAATCGGGAGGCATCCCTACCGAGGCCAGCCGCTCCAAAATAGACAGTTGACCGTCACCGAGACCTAGCGGCTTACCGTCAGCGGGCTGCCACTCCAAGACAGGCAGTGGACCACTAGCTGTAATCGGGCGGCATGCCTACCGAGGCCAGCCGCTCCAAAATAGACAGTGGACCGTCAGCGAGACCTGGCGGCTTACCGTCTGCAGGGCTGCCACTCCAAGACAGACAGTGGACCACTAGCTGTAATCGGGCGGAATGCCTACCGAGGCCAGCTGCTCCAAAATAGACAGTGGACCGTCAGCGAGACCTAGCGGCTTACCGTCAGCGGGCTGCCACTCCAAGACAGACAGTGGACCACTAGCTGTAATCGGGCGGCATGCCTATCGAGGCCAGCCACTCCAAAATAGACAGTTGACCGTCACCGAGACCTAGCGGCTTACCGTCAGCGGGCTGCCACTCCAAGACAGGCAGTGGACCACTAGCTGTAATCGGGCGGCATGCCTACCGAGGCCGGCCGCTCCAAAATAGACAGTGGACCGTCAGCGAGACCTAGCGAACTATAATCACTGCGTGTTTTTACTGCAACACTAGATAACCCCTATTTTTATCGGTAGTATTCCAATGGGTATGTTTTCAGTATTTTGCACGCAAAATTATTTTGCGAAAATGCTATAGGATGTAGGCCTACTTTGACAAATCAGCGCTTGGTATGAGGCTAGATATTCCTAACCGAACCACTAATTCATAAAATAACACTCCGTTAAAATTTCATACTACTGATTCAATTATCAATCCGAAGATTAATATTAATTATTTGACATGAATCAGGAACCACACTTAAAGATATTGGTGACGCCATGTCAGCAAATCAGCCATTTTGATTGGACGAAAAGAATACGTCGCAGCTGCCACAAGAGGTCACATTTTTCAACCGCCATTTTTAACTACGATACGATGTCGTTTTCGTCCTAATGATCGTTGGAGAATCATTTCACAATTAATGGAAGGGGTCTTCATTACTTTGTTTCATTTGAAGGTATGTAAACTTTCACATTTTATTATACATGTATGTTCGTTTTATAGTATACAGATAATGACTATACAAAACCATTTTAACGTTAACATACATGTAGTGTGTGCAGCAGGTCATGGTGTGTGGCCATGTAAATGTGTATGTGTGCAGTGTGGTTGATGCAACCCATTTTGTCATTGTTCTGTACAATGGATGGAGGGGTCATCATGTCTTCATGATATGTGGACATGATTATATGTTCGCTGTTTTATTAACAAAACACACACACACACACGTTACAGTACTACTAACGTTACTAGAGTAGTAGGAAACTTGGCTGTAGTAGTAGTACTCGGTGTCAGTATTTTGTGTCGGTCTTGTGACTTGTGTGGTGGTTGCTGTACTGGACTCTGGAGTCTGGCACTTTTCTTACTAAGCTAAAGTAGGCCTGAAACAATCACCCGGCCCCTTTACTGAGATAATGAAAATGTCACATCATGGAGGAAGGAAGAGGTCACATGTATTCTATTCTATAACGCATTTTTCTGAAGTTGCATAATTTTTTCTGAAGTTAAATCAATCTATCATCCTGATAATAACATGAGAGGTTGCTAATTTATGTGTGTTTTGTTAGCATGACCCATTATTCTTCATCCCTCTTTGAAAACATGTAATTTTGTTTATACACTGTACATGATATGTTTATATTTCAGATCAACGGTTGATCATGCTTGCTATGACATCATGGTCAACCATCTACAATTACACTACTTAAGGGTCAGGATGATGAACATCATGTAAGTTTTTCTGCACTCAAACAAGTATTTATTACTTTTTGATGAATCCATTGCCCCACAGAAAAAAAAAGAGAAATGGAAAAACATTAACATCGGCAGATTAAGTGTGGAAAACTACTATTACTTAAGGCTAGGTGTGTTTTTGGTTTATATTTCAGGAACCGGATACCTGGCTACCCGTAAATAATTTGTAAAACACAAAATACTCCCGAATGTATAAAATAACCAATATGAACACAAGTTTCTCTTGTTTAATTAGAGTCATAATAAATGTGGACTTATTGTAATACTTTTCCCGCCTCAATATTAAAAATGACTTGAACACAAAAAATGTTAACAAAAATTGGAGACTTCCATTTGTGTGGCTAAAATATTTGTGTGGCTAAAATAAAGTCATTCATTCGTCACTGAAAATATTTCTTATTCAATTATTTTACTGTCCACAGATAGTCCAGACTGTGAGTTTGCAGTGAGGCGCAACCTTGTTCCTTTCATTTTCACCATCAGAGTTAAGGCGGGTGAAGGGCAAAAGGCAACTCTATCGTCATGCCACTACAGGATGCCACTACAGGATGCCACCAAGTCATTTATTGACCGGTAAGGATGCGACTGTTAATAACCTATTGCATTTCAAAGTGCATTTTGGGAATCTGGTGACAAATCCCGTGGCATGCAAATCATTTGAAGTACACAGGCATAGGCCTAATGGTGCGCCAAATTTGTAAAAGATGTGTTGTCATTCAATTCCTAGCATGCATTGAGAAAGCTTAAAATGTTTATTTTTACATTGAATAAGTGATTAATTAGCCATCATTTTGTAAGCCTTGTGAATTCTTAGGCATGTATCATCACCATCTAAGCTGAGATTGTATTAGCAGAATCATAATTATGAATAACAATTTAGGAATTTCAATTTCTAGAAAAACTTCAACATTATATACATCGGTATCGTAATATATTGAATATACATGTATCTTATTTAGTAAAATTGTACATGTTGTTGTATACAGCCCATCATATCGTAACTAGACACAAGTATTAAACCTTCACACTTTTAAAATTAATTTTCCACCCTTTTTTACTCCAGATTGGAACCAGTGAACCCTTGTCATACAAATGTGTCACACAAACAGCCACTTGTGCTACTGCTACGAGGTGTGTCAGAGTCTGTATAACTTTGTAATCCAATGGCCAGGTGTGGAGGTTGATCTTTTCTTCAAAGGAGTTAACGTATGTTTCAAATTAATTTATAAGTAAGACTAATTGAGGACGATCAGAGCATACTGATCGAAACGTCGAGTTGTACCTCCAGTTCTTTTCTGAACTAATTACTACTCAATTGAGATTCCACATGGTGTCACCGCAATTAGTCTTAATTATCATCCTCACCATGCAAAGCTACAAGTTTTACCTAAATTAATTTATATGGACCTATCCTATCTGTGGCAGTCTGCACCTTCATGGGAATTGTTTTTTCAGGACCTTAAGACACATCTAGGTTATTCAGTGTATTTTTTAACATGTTACAACAATGATAGTACTGAGGAATTGTTTTTGACTGGACCCAAAAATCCCCACAAGTGTGTAGTTAATATCTGTTGGGTGATCTAGTAAAATGGATATTGCTGACTGAATCCTGGGAGTTGGGCCATGTAAACATTAGTAAACATCCCCAGTCTTCATGCGTTCATATTTATTTTATGCGAGCATTGGGATAGTTCAACCTAAGTACTGACCATCAATTCCATAAACACAAATTGGTGTAAAGATATTAAAGGGACAGTATTGTCACGATCAGAGCAGACTTTCTACGGCATGGAATCGGTATCCTAGTTAAAGATGAACACAGTGTCTGAAAATTACTGGCTCATTTATGCATCAGCAACGCGAATATGACCTTATCATGTGAGTATTATTTTCAGTCACTGAGTTAATCTAGAACTTGAACTCTGATTCCATGTCCTGTTGATCGTGACGATATTGCCACCTTTAAACAATAACTTTAAAATGACTATTTATGAACATGTATTTTAAACAGTTAAAGAGAAATAAATACATATAACAATCGGAAGATCATTTTACAGTTATCCTTTTAAATTACATTGTGTTGTCTCCTAGGCCGTCCTAACAAGGTAAGCATGTGTTCCTTATAAAAAGATGCACTTATTTATGGCAATTTACTATAGAAATTAACAGTTTCAGCTGAATGTTACATAAAAAACAAGAAATTTGTTTTATTTGATTGTTTGCCATAGATAAGGCTTCTTAACCCTCCTATAGGTTTAACACTCAAAATTTGTATCTCTCTTAACCCATTGACTTTGTGCAGTGCACTCAAATACATGCAAGCACATGTGGCTGTGATAGAGGTCAAACCCAAAGACACTCAAAATTTGTGCAGTGCACAAAGGTCAAACCAAAACCACTTGACAGTACATACACAGCTCTGTGTGACTCTGTGGTTTGACCTACCAATTGGAAATACAACCAAAAATACTCAAGTGAGTGTCTGTGAGTGCCGCTGACTGGGCCAAATGTCAGCATGGGCATAGGAGGGTTAACACATGGAAGACATGCTTATCTCATTAGACCCGGAATCCGGGTCAACATTAATCTGACCCGTTAGTCCGGGTTGGATATGACCCGACCCTTTCCGGGTCATTCTGACCCGTAAAGTTGGGTCAGATTATTTGACTCGTTTTCCAGGTCAAATAATCTGACCCAACTTTTCGGGTCATCCTGACCCGGAAAGTGTCGGGTCATATCCAACCCGGAGTATGGGTCAGATTTGACCCATTCTGGGTCAAATCTGACCCGGGAGTTTTTAGAGTGTAGAATGTATTTACCAAAATATAATTTCATTTACATTCCTTGACCCTTGAGGGTTGTTTAAAAAGAAAAAGCAAGGTAATCTTCCTGGTGCAAGTCTTACATAAATTAGCAATTACGTACATAACATGGACAGGTCTTTGTTAGGAATGTTAACTCTAATTTACAAACAAATAATTGCCAATGTACTTGATTTTGCTCGTTATACTGTAATGTTTTTTTTTAAACAAATTATAACAGTTGGGTGAAGATCACCCATAAAAATGTATTATGGTCTGTTTTAAGGGGAAAATGTTGCAGGTATCCGTGCTTCAAGCTCTTACTAATTGCCCTGAAAATGTTTCTAATTGTATTACGCACTGCATGATTTTATTATTCATTTTATTACTATGCAATTATGTATTCTTTTATAAAGTGTTTTGTCAGTGCAATAATGTTATATCTCCTAAAATAACATTCAAATTATGCTTAAAACAGTCGGGATGTGCACATCATAAAAATACTAAGCGCTGAGAGACAACGTCACAGTAAAAATCGCAGGCACGACGCTTTTCTCACTGAGGACAACTTACTTAGGCGTATTCAATAAAGTACAAAAATGTACACATCCATGTATTTTGCAACATCTGAACATGGAGGAAACAAACTTAACAATTGTGACTGGTTTATATAATGTGGTGCTGATGTGGCGTCATATAAAAGTGGTGCTTTAGAAACATGATTACAGTTGTGGGTAATTTCATTGCAGCCTAATGTTTAAGGTAACATTATGTTCTTTACTTTGATTTAGTAATTTCGTAATGTTTAAGTCATTTTTTCGTTTTGTTGCCTCATTAAATAAATGCTGTCCCAGTCATTCACAGTGAACAAATCAGTGGTGTGTCCTCAGTTTAATAAGTAAATAGATTTATTTATATTATTTTAACACATGCAAGTCAATGGCGCACCGTCGGCCCCAGCAGACTGCTAACCTAGGGTTGGTCCTTATGCACCCGTCCGTCGATCTGCGACTTTTATGGCCTTCCTTCATCAGCCCAGCATGCTTAACTCAGCTCAAGCATGGAGGCAAGAACGTCAGGCAGCCATTCTATATACTGCATGTTGCCCGCCACGTTGATCGCCGGCAAAGCGGCTGCCTGCTCGTTGTTGTTGAACCACCATCGGTCCACCGCCGATAAAAAAATTAAAAAAAATCGATTTCGACTTAGTTTACCGTTAGGCCGATGGTAGGCCAACGGCGGACCGTCAAAAGGTTCCTACCAGCGGACCGAAAACTTAAAAGTTCGCCCGCTCGCCAGTGGACCACCATCGGCAGCCGACAGAGGGACGATGGTAGGCCAACAACGGACCGTCAGAAGGCTTCCCTAGCGGACCGCTATCAAATACGTTGCCCGCTCGCCAGTGGACCACCATCGGCAGCCGACAGAGGGACGATGGTAGGCCAACAACGGACCGTCATAAGGCTTCCCTAGCGGACCGCTAGCAAAAACGTTGCCCGCTCGCTAAAACGATAAAACTTGTTTATAACGATCGCGATGAGTGAACGAATTTGATTTTCTGCTTTTTCATCGTTTAGCCGTTTTAAATTTACGTTAATGCGATTTCGTACATTTTCCATCGTTTTACCAAAAACCGAATTGTTCATCAGTTTAAACAAATCTTTTTCAAAATCACTCTTTGCATCTTTTCTTAATCGCGTATTTAAATCAATGTACGATTTCATCCAACACGATTCGTCAAATTCTAAAACTTTGTGAATTTTAGTCAGCTTCATGCCGAGTTGTAAATACAATTGTAAATTACGATAATGAATCACGTAGTTGCGTTTGTCGTATAAATTTGGAACTAATATCGTGACGTTTGGAGCCGGCTTGTCATTTAGCAACTCGTGTTGATAGTCACTCATCCATTCTTTCGGTAC
Source organism: Zoroaster sp. YZ-2022 (assembly GCA_029582265.1). NCBI lineage: Eukaryota > Metazoa > Echinodermata > Asteroidea > Forcipulatida > Zoroasteridae > Zoroaster > Zoroaster sp. YZ-2022. Next base: position 27,575,650 of record CM055831.1, read on the forward strand.
TGTCAACGACTCTGGCGCGAGTGGAAACGAGTTATGTGAATCGTGTAAACTAGTTGGATATTCTAAATCAACTTGTAAAATGTATCCTTTATTGTTTTTAAATCCTTGCTTCTTGAGTCTGTCAATTCGTTTTTGATATAACCATTTGAAATTACCGGTCGGTAAAGGTTGACTCATGGCGTATCCGTATAAATTGTTTGCGTCCAAGTACATAATGTAACTCGATGGTTTCGATTTATCGTAGTCATCTAAATACGCGTTGTTTGCTTTAGCGTATCGTTTACTCGCCATACATGTTCCTCCTCGCGTACCTTTTTCTATAAACAAATGCATGTCAACATCCGTAAACAAATCTAAAGTTTGTTTCGAATGTTTTAACAAAGCGTCCCAACTCAATCCAGGACTCGTATAATAATTAGCCGGATCTAAATCGTATTGTTTCATGCAAGTATTACGAAAGTTTTCAAACACATCCGCCAACAAGCAAGTATCCGTACGCACGTACAAATCGTGATAATCTCCTAAATTTTTACAATCAAACTTGCTGTAAACGTTTTTCGCGTGTTCGTATTGAACGGTAGTAATGCGTTGGTCGTTTAGACTGCTATAAAAAGATTCTATTGAAGGAAGTTGTGTTTCTTCAAATCGTTTAAAACTATCCATGTACTCGTAGGGATAAATGTGACAGGCTCTGCGAAAATGAGTCACATATGGGGTGAACATATTTTTTAGTTATATACATGGCTGAAAAGAGCATGCAATAAGCTTCATTTTGATACCTGTTAAACAACTGTGGCATGTCCGGTTCAAAAGTTATCACCTTTTGAAAATATGTATTATGTCAACAATGGAGTAAACCCGTACAGGAGAAATTGCCTATTAAAAAAAAAACTGTAAAAACAGTTTTCAGAAGGTTACTAAAAAAATGTGCGTAGTTACCAATATGTTAAATGCTAGCGGGGTTTATATTTTTGCCAAGCACAATCAACGTAAACGCAGCAATTTATAGCGCACTGTATAATGGAAACAACGGACGAAATGAAAACAAAAAGCACACAAAAATCATCATTTATTCCACTTTTTCATTTTTGATTTATAAATATGAAAATACAGATACTAAAGAATCGAAATAATGGATAATCAGAAAATCAATTTCCAATTTTATTTTCACCGTCCAAACATTCATCAACACTGTACGTGGAAAGAGGCCGTGCGAGAAGCGACTCATTTTCGCAGAGCCCGTCACAAATGCCCTTGCTTTTAATGAGATTGAATTTTTCTAAATTTGGTTCGAGTTTGATTGTAATCGGAAAAGAATCATTTGATTTAACGAGTTTGTCTAGCGAAGCTGGTAAAAATTGGGCGCTGTCGATAAATCGTAGTTGATCAATACTAAAAGAAATATACTTTTCGATATTGTTTGCGATGCATGTTAAATTTCCTTTGCTATGACCGGCAGCCTGCATAATGAGATGAGAGTCGTAACCTCGTAAATTATGAAATACGACCGGAATAAAAGTTTTCTCTGGTTTTAAACTTAGTTTTAAATTACAACAATTGTGCGCGGCGCCTCTATATTTTCCGGTAATGTGACAATGATCGCGTACCTTATCGCACTTTTCGTCTTCAAAAAATGTCTTTTCGCATATCCAACACTGTTGCGCGTTTTCATAATCTTTTACATCTTCTTCGGTCATTAACATTTCTTTAATGTTTTTAAATATCATATTAATCTTTTCTTCTTCTTTCTGTAATTCATTTAAAAAATGTTTAGCCGTGTCTTCACCTCTATACGTAACGGGAGAACTACTTTCACCGTCGCAACGACTTTTACGAACTAATAACCACAAAGCGATGTGTTCTTGTAGTTTTTAGTATTGGTTAGAGTTTTCGTCAACAATCTTTTAATAATGCTGCTCAAAGTCAGCGTATATAACAAATGGAACTTTCATCTTTTTATGATAATTTATAAACTTTACCTTGTCGTTTTTATGCTTTTCTGGTAAAACTATTTTTGTCGGCCTGTCGTTTGTTCCCTTACACATTTCTACGTGATTTTCGAGAAACGCTTCTGTTGAAAAACCTTGCAAACATCTCAAACAAAAATGTTTACGGTTGTGATGGTTCGTTTGATCGTAAAGTAATTTATTCACGTCTTTTATGTAAACGTAGTGAGATCTAGCTTCTTTGTGAATCAACTATAAATTTATACGATCTAGCTCTGCCGGTTGGTCGCTGAGTTTGTAAACTAGTATCGATTTTGACGCTTGCGCGGCAGAGCACTCGTAACCAAAAACGTTTATCGCTATATTGTTTTGTTTTTCTACTCGCTTAATTTGATTAATCGGTGTAGGTACGTCGATATTATTAAAAATTAAAACCATCCTCTATTGGGTATTTACTCGCTCTATAAACGTGATCGTCAGTAGGAAAACGATGAGCCTTAAAGCCCACGCAAACAATCATCGTCGTTGTTTTACGTTAATGCAGGCTTTTTATTTTTAATGTAGTCGCATAGCTCGATATAACTACCTCCTTTAGAGGTTTATATTTCGGATGGCGCAGATTCATATTCGATACGATCTATTTCCCATCCGCTACCCTCTCGAGTATATTTTTCTAAAGCTTCAGCAATTTGCGAAAAAACAGTAACGAGCATATCTTCAATGTCGTCTAAATTTAATAAAACAATTTGCTTATTATTATAGAAATTTGGCTCAGCTTCATCGACTAAACCATTTTGTCTCACTTTAAGTAATTTAATGCGTACATATATCATAAACTTGCACGCGTTAAATTCTCGCAAGTCTTTTCGCAACTTGTCAATAATCTTTGGTTTTACCGCTTGTGAAAAAATGTTCAAATCTTTTTCTTTGCTGTGGTTCAACGGAACAACCATTATTCGTCACAGAAATATTTTCCAATCGCCTTTTGGGTGGGTTAAACCTTAACTCTTCTTCTTTACCATGAAACCTTTTAATAGCGGTTACATAATCTTTTTTAATCAATTGCCCTTTTTTCCCAGAGCCGTGTCTAGGAATATTTATATTTTCAACATTTATACGTCTTTTCAATTCAACTAAATTTAATTTGTACAATGGTTTTTGTTTATGTTGTTTTAAATAATTTTTCACATATTCGTAATAAACACGTTTATCAAATTTACCCTTGCTGTTTGGAAATATACGAATGGATTTCTCTCACAAAATCTTGCAATTTTTCCTTTGTCCATTTTGATAAAATTGTTCTCCTGCCATTCTCTCTAAACAATATATATTTAGAAAATAAAAAACGAAAAAATAAATTAAAAAAACGTATTCAGTATTCAGTTTTATGTTAAAAAGTCTTATATAAAGTTGTGGTTAAGTCCCCTACTACTACCCAGCGAATTTAGGTTAAAAAAGTTTTTTAAAATCGTTATTTTTTAGACCTTTAAAAAACTGACTAATTACTAACAAGCAAAATTTTTAAAAAATATGTTTTTAGCATCTGGCCTTGTACCATCAACTAACATACTACTCCTGGAATAATTTGAAGTACATGTATATGTCCATCATCATCCATATGTTCTCCACCTTACCTACTATAGTACTAGGTAGGTAAAGATTACATTATTGGTTATATTGAATAGGTGTGTAACAATACCACTTGGTCACGATATGTATCGTGAATACTAAAAATACTAAAAGAAAGTGTCAGTAATGATGTAGAGACTTAGACAATAAAAACATCATACACAGTTCCATGTTATTTTATTCCCTTTCCCTGAAAAAGGCTATGGCCTGCTATAAATTAGGCTTTGAAGAATTTATAATCCGAATAAAATGTTTGTCCAGATAAAACAACTGTTTTAATGTGTTATGTTGTGATTTATGTTCAAGAATCTATTTGTATAAACTAAATTTCGGCAAAAATAAATATACTGACAGAAGTTTAATCATGTGTAAAATGTTGAGTCAAAAATTCTAACAGAATTTGATAATTATAATACACACAATACTCACTGTTATGAACACCAGATCTGGTTCACAAAAAAAGAAAATTTTTACTTTATAAAAGAAATCCTTACTTTATATTTAGCTCAGTGAAGTCGGTGAAGTCTATTCTCCGGGGGAAGCCCATCATCATTCAGGACTCCCCAAATTCACTGTATTTATTTCATCACAAACAGTATAGCGCCCTCAATTGACTAGCACAATGAAAAATCATGTAGCACTCAACAAATTCATTCAACAGATGGCACAATAATAATGTTTGTTGAAATAAATTATTGGGAATACGGAGAGTCGTTCTGACTAACGCCGATGTGCCACATGCAAAACTGAAAAAATCGTTGAATTTTTTAAGACGGCGGTCAGTCATTTTTGTCAGGGAAAACTTAAAAGACTTTTGCTAATATTTTTAAACAAATTTTGGTTTGGATAAAATTCAGTATTTTTTGTATATTTTGATGAAATTTTGTGTGAACCCAAAAAATATTTGGTATTGCGATATGGGGTTTTGTATCGTAATGTGTATCGTGGCATTTTTGTATCGTGATAATCGATACAAAATCGTGATAATCGATGCATCATTGAATCGTTACACCCCTATTTGAAGGCTGACGATTGGTGCCACGTAATGAAGGAGCACGCATGATACGGTGGAGATGAAAAATGTACTTAAAATTGATTACATCACGCAAATAACATTGCATTAGATAGCGACCAGATGTAGACAAGAGGATGAATGGGGAGGGGGGGTGTTTGATAATGATGGAATCTCCAATAAGACAAAAACAAATTCAATTAAAAAGCTGCATTTCTTCTTTGAAAAAGCTGCATTTCTTCTTTGAAAAAGCTGCATTTCTTCTTTGAATATTTGACCCGAAAAAAAAAGCCTAATCGAATATTCAAATATTCAGTTATTCGGCATAGACCTTGTCATTGAAAATAATTCCCCATATGTTTATCTTAAATTTGGACACTGATTCCATGCCCTGTTGAAATTAAGTCTGCTCTGATCGTGACAATATTGTCCCTTGAAACGGAATGTACAACATTGGCAATTACCAGATTATCAAATTCACAAACTATTATATCCATCTTCCTGAGAAAGTATTCCAACTGAAGTGCTTTCATCTTAGAAAAAAAAATATATATACCAATAATTTTAAAGGAAAGAGTTAATTTAATTAAAAACAAAATAAAAATGTTACAACATTTAAGATTAAAAATATTTTCAGTGTAGAAATGTGGTGGGCCAATGTTGAATACTGTGGCTTCATGGAAAG
>CM055831.1:27581421-27611248 GCA_029582265.1 Zoroaster sp. YZ-2022
ATGAGATTTGTGAAAAACAAAGAGCCAGATGGAGTAAAACAAAACAGACAAATAAACGAACAAACAAAACAAATGTAAAACAAATGAAGAAATGTCTGTGGAGAGGGAAAAAAGGAAAATTAGTCATTCATTCCCTTCTTTGATATTGTTAGATATAATAATTCAAGTATTCTGTTTATGATCTTATCAATGTTGTCATGATACAGTGTATCGATGGGAGACTACTTTACCCTGCAATCTTAGTGGTGTGACAGTGCACAGAAAGGTAACCATAGGAGGACACTTGCAACAGCTAATGGCTTATAGTGGCCTGAATGGGTTGTTTCAAAAATTGCACTGATTGTAGGAGGGTTAAGAGAACAAAATCTGGGCAAACACTTTGTTCATATTCATCAATTCTTCAAAGCCTAATTTATATCAGGCCAGAGCCTTTTACAGGGGAAGGGGAAATAAAATAAAATGAAACTGTGTATGTGACTCTTTACAACATTGGGTAATTCACATTAATAACACCTTTTTTAGCATTCACGATACGAATCGTGATATGTAAAGTATCATGATCAAGTATCTCGATTCGTATAACTATTGCATCGCTAAAAATTAGTATCGTTACACCCCTATTCAATAAAACCAATAATGTAATCTTACCTACCCAGTAAGGTGGACAACATATGGATAATGATGATGGACATATACTTCAAACTATTCCAGGATATTTATTTCATAAAAAACCAGCTATTTCTGGTATACGATGACTTCCTCAGTCATGTTAGTCTGATCTTATCAACTCCCCCAACCCTCCTACAATCAATGCAATTTTTGAAACAACCTATTCAGGCCACTCCAAGCCATTAGCTGTTGCCAGTGGCCTCCCATGGTTACCCTTCTGTGCACTGTCGCACCACTGAGATTACAGGGTAATGTGGTCTCCCATTGATACATTGTAGGCCATACTAATATGTTCAAACATTTACAGTGGCCTTGGATGACACACAGTTGATTTTGTAAGATTACTTGGAAAGGACAGCAGGCTTGTACGTGTGTACTGAAAGTTGCTAAAAAAATTATAAAAAAACTTTAAAAAGCGGCGGGGTAGAATGTCGTATCCGACTGCCACTTTTTTTTCATTCAATATACAGTGAACGATTTCCCCGACGTAATATGGACAATCTGCGATGGAATTTCAAATAATGCATTGCAGTAGTATGTTAGATGGGGGTTCTGGCTCACCTACTTAAAAAATGATTTTTAAAAATCATTTTTAAGGGAATTCCCCTTTTGGTAGATGGGGGTTCTGGCTCACCTACCTTTAAAAATGATATTTTAGGGGAAATTCCCTTTTAGGGTAGCAAAAAATCGTGACGTCATGAAAGTATTGATGACGTCACAAAAATAGATTTAGATGTTACCGCCGGTTTTACGCGGTGTTACCGCCGGTTTTAAAAAGCTAGTTTAAAAAATGACAAATCAAAAAATTTAAAAAAACAAAAAAATATTATCTTGTTATATAATAAATGGAGAGAATCGGAGAAAGAAAATATTTATCAAAATGGACATTACCAGAATTTAAAGAGTTTGCGCGCGAACACCGGTTAATTCTCGTGCAAAACAGCAAGAATAAAGTAGATAAACGTAGTTATTACAACGCGGTAAAAAAGTATATAAAACGGCAAAAACAAAAACCGTTGTATAAATTAAATTTAGCTGAATTGAGAGAGCGTATAGAGGTTGAAAATATAAATTTGCCTCAATTTGGCGCTGGTAAAAAAGCGCAGTTGTTAAAAAAAAGACTACATCGCCGCTATTAAAAGGTTTCACAACCGAGAAGAAGAGTTGAAATTTAAACCTCCTATTGACGGTGGTAGATATTTACGCGAACGAATAATGGTCGTTCCGCTGAATCACAGCAAAGAAAAAGATTTAAACATTTTTTCGCAAGCGGTAAAACCAAAGATAATCGCAAAGTTAACTTTAGACTTGAAAGAATTTACATCATACAAGTTTATGATATTTATACGCGTTAAATTACGTAAAGAAAAACTAGACGGTACGATCGATTTTGCCGAACCAAATTTTCATAATAATAAGCAAATTGTTTTATTGAATTTAGATAATATCGAAAATATACTCGATACCGTTTTTTCGCAAATTCAAGAGGCTTTAGAAAAATGGACTCAAAAGGGCAGCGGATGGGAGGTAGATCGTATCGTAGATATGAATCTCGCTATCGCGAAATATCAACCTCTGAGGGGCGGTAGTTATATCGAGCTATGCGACTACTGTATATAAAAAATAAAAAAGCGTGCATCAACGTAAAAAACAACGACGACGATTGTTTGCGATGGTCGCTGCGTAGTGCTCTTTTCCCCACAAAAAAGAATGTTGATAGAATGTCTAAATACCCAAAAGAGGACGGTTTAAATTTTAATAATATCGACGCACCTACTCCGATTAATCAAATTAAGCGAGTAGAAAAACAAAACAATATAGCGATAAACGTTTTTGGTTACGAATCAAAATCGATACTAGTTTACAAACTCAGCGATCAACCCGCAGAAGTAAAACGTATTAATTTATTATTAATTAACAAAGAAGAAGAAAAAGGAACTAGATCTCACTACGTTTATTAAAGATGTAAATAAATTACTTTACGATCAAACGAAACATAAAGAACGTAAACATTTTTGTTTGAAATGTTTACAAGGTTTCTCGACAAAAGCGTATCTCGAAAATCACGAAGAAATGTGTAAGGGAATTAACGATAGACCGACGACGGTCGTGATGCCTGAAAAGCATAAAAACGATACGGTAAAATTTATAAATTTTCATAAAAAGATGAAAGTTCCATTCGTTATATACGCCGACTTTGAAAGCGTTATTAAAAAGGTTGACGATGTTAATAATACTAATACTACGAAACTACAAGAACACGTCGTTTGCGGTTATTCGTACGTCGTCGTTCGTTGCGACGGTGAAACTAACGATCCCGTAGTTTACCGAGGAGAAGATGCTGCTAAACATTTTTTAAATGAATTAGAAAAAGAATCAAAAACCATTAAAGAGATATTTAAAAACTTTCAAAAATTAAACATGACTAAAGAAGATGCAGAAGATTACAACTCTGCTAGCGAGTGTTGGATATGTGAAAAGACATTTTTTGAAAACGACAACTCTGATGAGAAGCGCGACAGTTTTAGAAAGGTACGCGATCATTGTCACGTTACCGGAAAATATCGTGGTGCTGCGCACAATTATTGCAATTTAAAACTAAGTTTAAAACTAGAGAAAACTTTTATTCCGGTCGTTTTTCATAATTTACGAGGCTACGATTCACACCTCATTATGCAGGCTGCGAGTCAAACGACGGGAAATCTAACGTGTATTCCAAACAACATCGAAAAATATATTTCTTTTTCAATAGGGCAACTACGATTTATAGACAGCGCTCAATTTTTATTAGCGTCGTTGGATAAACTCGTAAAATCAAACAATTCTTTTCCAATCACTAGCAAGTTTGAACCAAATTTAGAAAAATTTAATCTCGTTAAAAGCAAGGGTATTTATCCTTACGAGTACGTGGATAGTTTTGAAAAATTCAAAGAGAAGCAGCTTCCTTCGATAGACTTTTTACAGCAGTTTAAACAACCAACACATTACTAAAGAACAATACGAGCACGCAAAGAATGTTTACAACGAGTTTGGTTGTAAAAATTTAGGAGATTATCACGATTTGTACGTGCGTACCGATACTTGCTTATTGGCGGATGTATTTGAAAATTTTCGCGCTACTTGCATAAAGCAATATGGTTTAGATCCGGCCAATTATTATACGAGTCCGGGATTGAGTTGGGACGCTTTATTAAAACATTCGAAACAAACTTAAGAATTGCTCACGGATATCGACATGCATTTATTTATAGAAAAAGGTACGCGAGGAGGAACGTGTATGGCGAGTAAACGATACGCTAAAGCAAACAACGAATATTTAGACGATTACGATGAATCAAAACCATCTAGTTACATTACGTATTTAGATGCGAATAATTTATACGCGTACGCGATGAGTCAACCTTTACCGACGGGTAATTTTAAATGGATGACTAGTAAACAAATTGACAAACTCGAGAGCGAGGGATTAACGCGTAAGAAAGGATGTATTTTAGAAGTAGATTTAGAATACGTTAAAGAATTACACGATTCGCACAACGCATTTCCACTCGCGCCAGAGTCGTTGGTAGTACCGAAAGAATGGATGAGCGATTATCAAAAGAATTTACTAAACAACGAGCAGGCTCCAAACGTCGTAAAATTAGTTCCAAATTTATACGATAAACGCAATTACGTGCTTCATTATCGTAATTTAAAATTATATTTACAACTCGGTATGAAACTAACTAAAATTCATCGCGTTTTAGAATTTGACGAATTGTGTTGGATGAAATCATACATTGATTTAAACACACGACTCAGAAATGAAGCGACGAGCGATTTTGAAAAAGATTTGTACAAACTCATGAACAATTCAGTTTTTGGAAAAACGATGGAAAACGTACGAAAACGCGTTAACGTAAATTTGAAGCATAAAACAAAACTCGTTCTCAACCGCCCGGTTTACATAGGAATGAGCATACTGGATTTATCTAAACATTTAATGTACGATTTTTATTACAATCATTTGAAAAAGAAATACGACGACAAGTGCGAGTTGGTATACACGGATACGGATAGCTTATTACTCGATGTTTTTAAAGATATGAAAAAAGACAAACATTTATACGATTTTAGTAATTATAAACGAGGTCATTTTCTATTTTCTGAAGAAAATAAAAAAGTGATCGGTAAAATGAAAGACGAGACTGCCGGAACTTGCATCTCTGAAATTGTTTGTTTAAGACCAAAAATGTCCTCGTTGTTTTTATCAAAAGATGAAAATATAAAAAAAGCTAAAGGCGTTAAAAGACAAGTTTTAATACAAGACATTAAACACGAAAACTATAAACAAGTTTTATCGTTAAAAAATACTCTACATCATAATATGAATTTTATCAGACACGAAAAACATGTATTATATACAACGCGAGTAAATAAAATATCGCTATCGCCTTTAGACACAAAGAGATATATTTTAGAAAACGGAATAGATACTCGCGCTTACGGTCATTACAGCATTAGCGTTTAATGGGTGGATTTTCTGTATCTCGAGGAATAATTTGTAATTCTTCTCTTACAAAACTACGAGCGGGCTTCGCGTCTAAATAATACAAAATAGGTTGATTAGCAGCTTTTATCGTTTTAGATATTCTATAAATTTTTATACTCCATATAGGATCGGTTGCGCCGCCTTTCGTATCTTTTTCAGCTTCACCGGGCGCGTATAAATACCTAATTAAACTATTGTTTGGGATTCTTTTTTCGTTCTTTTTAACGCTTACAGCTGGTGAGGCTGGATTTTGCTCGACAATGTGCAATTTAATCGCGTCTTTGGGTTTTAAATTAATGAGTCGAGTTGTCTCGTTGTTTAACGCTTTTACGACCGCCGGCAATCTTTTAACCCATACTCGAGATCTTTCATCCGTCGCTATTTCTTGAGCGTATTGATGAGAAAATAATCTTTCGCTCAAAGTTCTATTAAATCTCTCTACCATACCCTGCGCTCTGTGATTACCGGCCTCGCTTCTTTGAATTTTTACTTTATGTTTACTCATTAATACGTTAACGCTACTCATAAATTCTTTTCCAGGATCAACTTTTATAATTTTTGGCCAACTTAGCTGAGAACGTTTATAAATTTTTTCAAACGCGTTACTGACTTGCGTAGCGGTTTTATCGGTTAACGGTTCAGCTTCTTTAAATCTACTGGCTTCGTCAACGACAGTTAACGCGTACTTGTACGTTGTTTTATTAACTGTATCGTGCGAAAGAAACAATAAATCCGCTTGATGAACTTCGTTCGGTTTTTCTAAAGTGCTATTTGAACTGGTCGGTCTTGGAATATATTTAGGATAGGGTAAATAAATTTGCCACAGCGCTTGCTTTTTTATCCATCGTCGAACTAATTTTACATTTACTTTGGTTTCTTGAGCTAATTTATTAATCGCGTCGAGACCTTTGTAGTATCCTTTCGGACTATAATAAGCGTTAGATAGCTTTTGACTCTCCATTTTAATATTTATAAATATATTTTTTATTCGTTAGGATTTTTAGGCATGAGCGAGGCTGGTAAAATTCCTTGATTAACTAACGCCATTTGAGTCGCACCAGCCACCGCGACCGTCGCGGTGAGTTTTAACCCGTCTTTTATATTAAGTTTGCTTAAATTGGCCGGTTCTACGCTTAATACTTTTTTACCGAGCATGCTGTATAAAACTATAAAAACTCCAAAAACGACGCTTTTATAAACTGAATCGGCGATTGTTTTCGTATCTATTGGCATTGAAGACATATTTTATAGTCGTTAAATATAATATTAAAAAAAAAAAACTTTTATTCCATTTCTAAAACAACGTGTTCTGTCGGTGGTTCTCTAGCGAGTTTAACCGGAGCGGGTTCGTTTTTAAATGTTGGTTCTGAGTTAGGTTTACTAAACAAGAAATAAGCGATACCCCCAATAGCTAAACCAGCTACTACAGTATATAGTAATAGTAGTTCGTTGAGTTGTTTTCGTTATAACTCGTTTCTACTTCGCTATGGCGAGACGTTTTAACACTTTTTGCGGGTTTAGCGAGTTGCAGTTTTTTCTTTCTATTAATTTCGGCGAGTCTTTTTCCAGCCGCGACTCTGTTTGGGTTTTTTGGTTTAGTCGCTGGTTGGGTTACGGTCTTTATCGTTGCAGCTTGCGGTTGCGCATTTTGTCATTCGTCCGTCTCCATCGCTTTCATTACATATACAAGATTCTTCTTTTCTTTTTAAATGTTTTACCGTAATTAGCGAAGCGCTTAGCGGAGCGACCAACATACCGTACTTGTAGTATATTTCACACGCCACGGTACTAAGCATGCTAGAAATGAACGGATCTTTTTCTAAATCCGAAATTAATTTGCCTTCATCGTCGATTTCAAATTGATGACCGTACAAATCTATACGATTTAAACTAAATCCTAATAATTTAGCGTATAGCGTTAAAATGGCGCTACCTAAAGACTGAGTTATATCGCGACCTAATTTAGTTTCGTATTGCGTGTGTAGTACGTTTTTCTCTTCAGTAGACAAAGCTTCAATATCGCTAACGCTGTACTCTTTACCGAAAAACTTTTTCGAATCTCCTCCGCTTACAACCGATAAAAGACGTTTGTCTCTTAGTTTTTGCTTTAGTAGCGCATCGTTGTTTATATCGTTCATATCAAGTGGTGCGCTTAGCGTAGGTGGATTTTCGGATAATATTTTAGCAAATTCTTCCATTTATTATAGACATTTATAGAATAATTCATTAAATTAAAAAAAAAATATATATACCAATCAGAAGCTCGTTGCTTTTGATTTAATAGCAATATTTTGTTTAACTCGGCTTCGTTAGCATCCAATAATAATGGGGGTAACTTTTGTTTCATTTATAAAACACTTTTATAAATTATACGAGTAATTGTTAAGTAACCTTGTTAGTAACCTGTGGGTAATTGCTCTCAACTCATAGGCCATATAGGTAACCTACTAACAACCTATGAGTAACCTACTAACGACCTATGAGTAACCTAATCTATAATCTCATAACCGGTAAGTTATGAAATTATATTTTTTAAATGATAATAAAAAGCCAACAACTTGTACATTTTATTATCATTTAAAAATAAAACGAGTTCTTTTATAAATTGTTTTGTTTTAACATCATTTGAAATTTGTACTAGTTCTTTTATAAACTGTTCATTATCGATATATAACAAAAGATGAACAAGTACAAATTTTCCTTTTTCAGTAGTTAAAAGTTGCGTAAGACTATATAATAAATTGTTTATTTTTTCAGTATCCATATTTATATATACTAAGATATATATAATAAAAAAAGTAATAAGTAATTGCTCTTAACCTATAAGTAACTTACTAACGACCTATGAGTAACCTGTGGGTAATTACTAACGACCTATGAGTAACCTGTTAACTAACTTATGAGTAACCTGTGGGTAATTACTAACGACCTATGAGTAACCTACAGTATGAGTAATTGCTGAGTAACCTAGTCTATAATCTCATAACCGGTAGGTTGATCCGTTTTTAAAATCAATTTGCGATGTAAAACTCGTTTTAGTTGCTCGCGCGCTCGCTCTCGTAACTCAACAGTCGGTATAACATCATTTTCTCTAAGACAATTCTCGTACGAGTCTCTATCTTTACAATAAAATAAACACACCCATTTGAGTTGTTCTCTAAAATCTTTCAATACGCTATTATATTTTTGCGAAAGAATCCAACAGCTGTGTTTAACGTGTTTACCGCTAAAGGCCAATTGGGTAATCATGCATTTATTATTCTCGTCGTATTTTTTATAATGCAACTGTTTATTAGCGCTACAATCGTCGATTATAAACAACGTTTCCTCCGTTTTGAAAGCATCGCTATAAATTTGTATAGCTCGGTTTAACGAAATGTCGTTTAAATCGTTAACGTGTACGTTATCGTCGTTTAGAATCCATTTTCTATTTTTGTACGTATCGTTGTAAAAGATGGTGGGGCATAATATAACGATATTTTTAAAATATTTAAAATATTTAAAATATTCTTTTTCTAATAAATTTAAAACAAATTCAGTTTTTCCGCATCCCGTTTGTCCGCAAATTAACGCGGCGTGTGGATATTTAGGTAACATTCGTTTTTAATATTAAGCGCTAATTTTAATAATCAACGGATTCAAAACGTCCGTTTCTTATATTTAGTTGCGCGTCCATGATAATAAAAGTGTACATGTTTAGTTCGCCCGCAGATTCTGATTCTTTTTCAATTTGAATGGTAATTCCTTCGGATAAGTTTTGTACTCGTCTTCGTCTTCCGCTTCCGTGTATTTTATTGTCGGTGCTAGTTCTTAAATCTAAAAATAAACCGTATCGATTTAAATAATACGCCGATTGTTTAACGTAAGCCAAGTTTAGAGCTTGTACGACTTGTATAGCGTGTTGTTGTTTCGAATCGCCGAAATATTTTGAAATCTCTTCCCAATGTTGATAACTTTTCATTCCGTGCGCGTAGAGTTGATTGGGAACGCCTTCGATCGTGATCGAAACTTTGTCGATTTTCGGATTATAAAATTTATTGCTTTCTTTCACGGCGGGTTCTTTAAACAAAAACAATATTCCTTTCATACTTTTTGCCGGAGTATTCAAATTTATATTCCACGTCGTGTCTTTTTTGTTTAACGGCGTTACGCTTTGTCTTAGTACGCGATCAAACAATATACTCAACCGGTTGCTGTATTGATTTTTAATCGTTCGAGCGAGTTCCGGCATATGAACGACTTCAAATTCTAAACTAATTCCGCTTATGATATATTTCGCGTTATCGTCGGTACTTTTAATTACGCTACTAAATTTATTAAACACGAGTTCTTAAGTTAATCGATCTCCGATGCCCGACTGATAATAAGGTTGATGATCGGTCAACAATTCAAAATCCAGCGGAATGTGATACCTATTTTTATACGCGTTCGCGATAGCTTTATCTTTTCCTCCGTTACCCGCGGGGACTTTATCGCTAGCGTCTATTCTTAATTTAGTTACGTTTGCATCTTCGATTCCTTGATACGCTAAATTTTCGCATTGATCTTTGGTCAACCATTCGTCTTTGTAACAATTGAATACATCCGCGTCGTCCAAAGAAAATATTTCGTTTCCTTCCATTTTAATAATTATATGTTTTACGATAGCTCTACCAATGTTTTGTACCAGCGTTCTATTTTCATCACTATCACTAACGAGCTCAATGTTGAAAGCTAATCGCGACGTATTCGGAACGATAACGTCGTTCATTCCTAAATTTGGAAAACGAACCGTCAACAATTGATTTTCGGTGATGGTACTCAGATTGTTTGTAATGACGACTTTTTGACGCAATCCTTTTATACCTCGAGGTTCTCTTATTCTTCTGTATGGATCGAGCGCATCTCCGTACGTATTGTTTGCCATATTTTATAGTAACAAATATAATATTTTTATCTTTTTAAAAATAAAATGGTGTCTATAGCTATGATGGTCGGAGGCGCGGTAATCAACGCGTTAGCGTTTACCGGTAGCAATTTTTTATTTAGTCAAGGTGGTCACGAAGAACAAAAAAGACACGATTTAGCGATGGAACAACTTTCGAAAGACAGAGACGAATTCTCGAAAGAGCGTTTAAAATATCTAGATTATTTAAACGAAAAAATACAAAAAGAATCGAGCGCTGTAAGAACGTTTAATAATATCGACGATGCGATGAATGAATATTTTGACATTACGAACGAACGAATAAATTTACCGATAAATTTACGCAACGAGCCTAGACTCGAAGATTTTTACGTTGCTAGCGAAGATCAAAAAACGCGAGAGATTGTATTCATTTTGATCGGTATGAGTATAGTTGGCTACGCGAGTTATAGATTATTAAATAAAGATAAAAAGTAATTATAAAATGGCGGAAGGAGGTCGTGAAGATATACCGATGGATGATTTTGGAAGTCGTGAAGAAGATGAACTTGATGAGATTAACAGTCAAGAAAATATCGATAGTTTAGCAAGATTACGAGAAGGTGCGACGTCTTTATTTCCATCGTCGGAAAGTCGCTACATTGAAATCTTTTATGACATTGTAGTAAAAAATAATTGGGAATATAAACCGATCCAATATGAAAAATTTCACGCACTTGACGATGGTATTTACTTCATAGACGATGGAAAAGAAGTTAGATTAACGAAAGAAAAACAAAGCAGAACTTTTCTCACGTTACGTTCAATAGCCGATGAAGCGGCTAAAGCTGGTTATAGCCGGGTTAGGTTTATGAGAGAACAATTGGGTATAATAAACTGGAGCGCAACTAAAACAAAAATATCACCAGAAATACAAGAAAAAACGGATGAACTTTTAAAAGTGATAGAATCCCCGGCATTTGTTGTTGATAAAACGTCTCTTCGTAAAGAAGGAACGCGAAAGTTACCAACACCACCTCCACTGCAAGAAGAAGAACAGCTTTATGACGCTGATGGTGATATTGAAATGAGTAATTTACGAGTAAATAAAACGGTTGAAGAATATCTTGATTTTCTCGCGCATAACGCGGAAACTCCCGAGGAAGTAAATATACTCCGCGAATTAAAAGGTTACGCGAATCTTATGAAAACATCGCAAGGACACAAATTAAATTTTGAAGCTAAATTATACGCGCGAAACAAAGAATTAACAACAATTAGAGAACGAATCAGTAACAACGACGTAGGAGATGAAAATGCGGTAGATCAACTACGTCAACGAGAACAAGAATTATTAGATGAAATGTCAACGATTAAAGAACAAATTGCCAAGTTTGATTATAAGAATAGTAGTCAACTCAATAGAATAAGAGAAACGTTATATAGAATAAAAAATATAGACAAAACGTTGGGTGAAAGAATAAAAACTTTATTTAGAGAACAAGGCGTAACGATCGTTAGTATATTAACAGCCGTCAGTATGACGATCGCTTTTATCATCGAAGCTGCCGTTAACGCCGCGAGTTCAGTTTTACCAACACCCGCGCCTAAACCACCTGCGCCTTCACCCGCGCCTTCACCCACACCAGCACCTAGCGGTGGCGTAACCGAGTGGATACAAAAAACATTATCTTGCTAACGTATTGTCTAAACTAGGAGCTAAAGCTTTAGCCGCTTTACCAGCCATTATCGGTAGTATAATAAGTTGGTTATTTAAAACAGCTAGCAGCGTGGTCGCGTACGCGGCGCAACATTTGTGGCTAACTTTCACCGCGGTTGGCGTACTAGTTTTAACTTACGCTCAGAAAACTCTAAAAGAAGATAAAAAGTAATTGTAAAATGGCGGAAGGAGGCGATATTCCGATAGAAGATACTGGAGGTCGTGACGATGGAGCAAAAAGCCCTACAGAAATTTGGTACAATAACGAAAGAGAAAGAGCAATAGAAAGAAACCGCGAAAGAGAAGAAAGAGAAAAACAACAAGAAATAGAAATTGAAAGAAATAAAGAAATAGACGAAAACGGTACCGCTAGGCAAAGAAAAGAGCTAACTAAAATGTACGTTGATGATTTTTACAAACAAACTGGATTACAACCGAGCTTTAAAGAATACAATAATTTTAAAATAGAAAAAAAAACTGGTTACTTAACGTTTAAAAAAGGTAGAACACAATTAATTTTGACTAATGAAAGATTTAAAACCGGTTTTAAATCTTTGAAAACTATAGCGGGTAAAAAGGGTGTTGATTTTGTAAGAAAAGATTTAGGTTTAGTCGATTATAATATAAAACCATTACCACCGCGTGAACAAAAAGCAATAGACGATAATTTTGATACAGTAGAAGAAACGCAAAGGCAACCTATACCGTTAGAGCCTACCGTTGTTTTAGATAAAACGGTTTATCGCAAAGAAGGAGCTCGTCAGTTGCCAACAACGCCAGAACCTACCGAGTTAACGCGAATGCTTAGCGAAACGGTAGAAGCTAACAAAAATACAATAAGCGTTCTTTCAGAAAACCCGGATCTTAAACGTAGTTACGATTTAAGAACCTTAGAAGGTATTAGTAAACTTATGGAATCGAAACAAGGCGCGGTTTTTGATTTACAATACAGATATTCAGATAACCAAAAAAAATTAGACGATATTGAAACAACTATCCTTTATGTTGATTTAACGGATGAATATAGGATAAATTCACTTAATAAAGAAAAAACAGCTCTAGAAGACGAAGCTGTTGCGATGAGAGAAGCTATGAAAAATTTAGAAAGTGAAACAACTAACCTTTTATTTAAAAATGAAAAAGCATTGATCGCAATACATGGAAGAGAGCGCACGTTGGGTGAAAAAATTAAAGGCTTATTTAATAAACGCAATGTTACAATCGCTAGTATATTAATAGCGATTGGTATGGCTATTACCGCTATAGTCGAAGGGTTCGGTAATGCTGTAGTTTCAGTTTTACCAACACCTACGCCTACACCTTCACCACCTACGCCTTTACCTACGCCTTCACCACCTACGCCTTCACCAACACCCACACCTAGCGGTGGTGTAACCTCGTGGATACAAAAAACATTAAAAAATCTTGCTAACGTATTGTCTAAACTAGGAGCTAAAGCTTTAGCCGCTTTACCAGCCATTATAGGCGCAATTATAAATTGGTTATTTAAAACAGCTAGCGGTATCGTTACGTACGCGGCGCAACATTTATGGTTAACCTTGACTGCGGTTGGAGTACTAGTTTTAACATATATGCAGAAAACTCTAAAATAACAGTTCGTAAACCATAATGGTTAACCCAGTTAAAATCGCAAAACCAAGTATTAGAGCGTTTTTTTCTTCTTGGTGGTTATCTTTTAAAGAGTCTAGAGTTTCGCTTTGTGCGTCTTCTAAAGAGTCTTGTGGATGCGCTATTGTAACGTCTGATGTTTTATCGTCTTGTGCGTGCGTTTGCGCTTTAAAGCTTTCGCTCTCCGCGTCTAACGGTAAAACGGGAGCAACGACTAGTTCTGAATTTGTATCTAAATTTGAACCTAACGATAAATCGCTCGTCGCTATCAAAATATTATTGTTGTATCCCGCGTAAGTGCCTATTCGTAAACTCATATCGCTAGGCATCATGTATAAATTTTCTCCGATACAAAAGTTTAATTGACTGCGAGCGTGTAGTAAAACATCTTGATATCGTTGAATACTAGATTGTAAATCTACGGGAGAATCAATCTCGGTATTTACTATGTCTATAAATTCGCGTTGAGCGTCTAAACCGGTACCGCTCGTAAAAAACGAGCTTTTAACTCGCGCTTGAGCTCCCAATAACGCGTACACGTAAGTTCTTATAGAGTCGTTTATACGTTCGGTACCCACGTTCGTAAAACCTTGCGCTAACCCCAAAGATAATATAAATTTAGTCCACGCCGTCTCAACGTTATTAGATTGAGAAATGTATTCGACGACGTACGAACCTCCGATATCGTTGTCGCTATTGACTAAATTTAAATCAACGTTTTCTTTATCAAAATCCATCCTTTTCTCTCTTTTATTACGTAAATTTGAATTGTCGTAGTCGTTATTCGGCACCGGAATGTAGCCGTAAATATTTAGATAATAAGCCGTTCCCAAACCGTTTGAATTTAAATCTACTCGTTGTTTCCAATCGTCTTTAATCGATAAATGAAATTCGCTGCATAATTTATTGTAAGCGCTTACGTCTATATTGTTTGCGAACGCTTCAAACAAATTTGAAGCAGATGTAGGACAGCTCAGGGCAGGTCCAAGATAAGGTCCCCTCAGTTGTTAAAATTTCATCTACATTTATACATGAAAACTTTTGTGTCATTGTAAAGCTAACACATCAAAGTTATTTTTTCTCAAAAAAAATATGAATATTTTGCGCATATTAATTAGGTTCTGCAGCGCCTAATATGCATAATGTACATGTAGAATTAGGTGTTACGTATGGGACATTTTATAATTACAATAAGAAAATAAAGAAATACATAAATGCTATTTTTGTTGGTGGGATATGTACAGCTTATCAAACAGTTTCTATTGACATAGAAAAATTAATTAAAATTATTTTAATTATGCAAATTAGGCAGTGGCAAACTTGAAATGTCCCATACGTAACAATTTGACATACATTTTTTCTCCGTTTTTCAAAAGTTGTGAATATTATCCAATCTTGATTTCAAAAGTTCTAATTTAGGTACTAGCCATCCTAAAAATAACCAATAAGTTTTTTAAAATTTTTTCTAATTAGCAGAATAATTAATTAAACACATGTTACGTATGGGACAATTGTGTTACGTATGGGACAATAATAGGGAGAGATTTCAGAAACCATACTGTTTCATCCCTGGTCAATTCTTTTTAACAGATTGTTTATTCAGGCAACTTCTGTCAACTTCCATGGTTTATCTGATTGTTTATTTACATGAAAAGGTATTCTGCATCTCAGACAAAGTTTACTTTCAGGAGTGAGGAAGAATACACAATTGATGTCAAGGCAGTAGTGAAAATACTGGAAATGCCAATTGTTAATAGTCGTGAGATTCATACATTCCCTGGAAATATTGAAGTAACTGAGTAAAGTAACAGAACTGTGTGGTGTTTTAAGTCACCAAAAATTGACTTTTACGAGTGGTTTTGATAAACTTTTGAGACTACTCATGCATAGTTTTTAAATTAGTAGAGACAGCATGTTGTTTAACATTCAAGATTAAGTGAAAATTTGACTGAATTCAAGTAAATTCATCAACTGCGGTTCTGAACTGATGCTTGTCGATTTAAAACTAACTTTTCTTTTTAGTTTTCTAGTGTATGTACATGTAGCTTAGCAATCTGGATTCTGAAGTAAATCAGAAAGTGAACATTATTAAAAGCAAAGTGACTATAGTATAAAGTGATATCAGTTCTGACAAGTGACATTTTAAAATTTGGAAACATCAAATTGTAATAATAAGATTTGTCAAAATCTCAGTATTGAACAGCGTAAGTTTGAAAATGGTTACAAAACTATGTTCTTTGCTTCTAGTGAATCACAAATAGTTCCAAATGTAGTCAAATTCTATAAATTTGTACACTTTGTAAGCCCATTCATTGATTTTTATGCAAAAATTAAAAATTTTGTGTTAAATTTCACATTTTAACATTGCAGGCAATGGGTGGAAATTTGTCCCATACGTAACATGTCCCATACGTAACGCTACCCTTCGTTGGACATTTTAATGCCACCCCCAGATGCTAATGTTTTATTTCCAAATATTTTATACACTTAAACTCAAGTAATGTACCTATCATACAGACCCAAAATGAACATTGTGAATAAAGAACTTTCAGAGAAATATAAGTTCAAACTTTTTGTTGTAAAATTTGTAATTCTTCTGGTCCCATACGTAACGCACTACATTAATTAGCGCCAACTCGTTAAAAAAAGTGCAATGAAGTTGATTTTAACACACATTGTTCCTCTTCCAAATACTCAACATTAAGTAGTTAAACTTTGAAAATATGTGGTTTAATACTAGAGTTACATGGTTTCAAAGTTCTGATTTGTCCCATACGTAACGCGCGCGTTATCTTGGACCTGCCCCTCATTTCTTTGAGCAATCGTCTAATTTGATAATATACGTGAAATCTAAAAAAAACTACGAATCATCGAGTTGTCGTGATATAAATGGCCGTAACTTATGCCGCATCTCGTCGTAGCGCAATACGTCGCAAAATTTATTTGATTTTGATAAAATTTCATCGGGTTTGAATGCCAATCGTTTACTACGTCGTTGCTGACGACGTGAGGCAATATATATTTTTGAAATACGTTAACGAACGTTACGTTAAATGACTTTTTCGTTGACGTAAATTTGAAAACTCGTTAAATCGCTAGCGTTAAAGTTAAAAGGCATAGTAAAATTTCCAGATTGCTCGTACGGATACGTAAAATTACTCTTGAATGCATATGGAAACATCATTTTATTATAATAATTATAAACTTTTAATAATAAAATGTATCATACGTTCGAAATTGAAATTGGTAAAGACGGTGGATCGGTTCGATTAAGCGATGTTATCGATAATCGCGAAGGCAATCTCGCGATAACGTTACTCAGCGCAAACGTTTGGGTGGGATATTACAACATACGTAAAAAAGAAAGAAAAAACTATCGTACGACTGGCGAAGATGACGTTGTCGAGTTTGTAGAACCGGGGCTTTACAATATTATTGAAATTATCGATATTATAACGAGACATAAGCCTTGGATAGAGTTTAGTATCGATAAAACGACGGGCGTCTTTTTGCTAAAGTTGACTCTATCTAATAAATCCGTTAAATTTACTAGCGGGTTGGCTAATTTACTCGGGTTTCACAACGAATTTCTAGCCGCGGGAGAATATAGTAACAAAATCGACTTGCAACTTTTTAAAATTATATACATTCATTGCGATCAAGTTTCTACGACTAATAATTATTTCAACGGTAAACCTTGTACCGTTTTAAACGCTTTTCCTTTGCAAGATAAATCGTTCACAGAGAGCATGTACATGGAATATAAAAATCCGTTAATGAAAAAATTGCGAACGGGTACTTTTAACGAGTTAACTTTTCAAATTAAAGACAGCAAAAGCAGAGACATACACAATCACGGTTTCCCCATTATTTTAAATCTAGAAATTATATAAACATGGCAAGCATTTACTGACCCAGTCGTGCGAGCGCACCTACAGAATCAACGAGCGCACCTACAGAATCAACGAATGTACTTTATCCGTCTTTGACGGATGATGCTAGATCATTTCGATTGCAAAAAATCGACGATATTCAAAAAGAATTACGAATTGAAATAAACGAACGCGAGAAAACGTATAAAAAATATAATAAATTTATCAACGCTTGCGACGTTGTAGAAACTCTCGCAGAATTAGGTTGTATGGGAGCGGGAGCCATCGGAATCGCGAGTATCGCCAGCGTCGTATCGTCACCAGTAGGATTTGTTTTAGAAGGTTTAGCTTTAGGGTTGGGCGGCGCGGCTTTCGCTCTAAGATTCGCGAAAAATAAATTATATAAAAAAGCTAAAAAACACGATGAAATACGAGTTTTAGCATCGAGCAAACTCAACACGATCGAAAACCACGTTAGTAAAGCCATCGAAGACGGTTACATCAGTCAAGAAGAATTTGTGCTCGTATGCGAAGAGCGAGATAAATATTATAAAATGAAAGAAAACATCCGTAATAAAGTTCTTAAACCAACGACTTTACTGTCGAAAACGGAGGTTAAAACCGATGATGTAAACGCAGAAAAAAAAATTCTTATAGAAAAACTTTAAAGTAGCTTTAGCGGTAAATAAAAATTATTACGCTGACGCGGAGCGTAATCAAAAACACGCTTCGCGAGTAGCGGAGCGTGTAAAAACGTTTGATAGACCTCCCCCGTACAATTTAAATTTATAAACGTTTCGTCTTTTCTATCAACTCTTTCATCACTAAATTATAATTTCGTCTAGCTTTTCCTTTTTCAACTTTTAAACGATTATAACGATTTACTAATACTTTATTCGCACATCTCGTGCAAAAGCTAGTTAAAGTCTTTGTGCCTTTTTTACATTTTAAACAAGCAACGGGGATACGCTTGTCACTCCTTGTACGACTCTGATGTAATCCACAATATCTTCCCCCACACACACTATCGATACAACACTTGTCTGTTTTACCAACTAAAAGCCATTCACAAGGAATAATTGCTTTAGGAAATAATACATCTTTATATTTTAATACCGCCGTTAAATAATCAAGTTTAGTCAGTTTTCCATATTTACCACTACCTGCCTCAATTTTAATATTTTCATTTATTACAATCTCTTTTAGCTCTGCTTTGCTTTTTAAATTATATTCTGTTTTTGTTAGCTTCATTCTTTTCGTTGTCATCTTTAATATTAAACTACATAATATTTTTTACTTTTTTCAATTTTTAAAAGTACTTTTTTCTTATAAACTTTATATTACTACCCCTATACCTACCCACAGCATCCTTTAAAACATCTAAATCTATTTTTGTGACGTCATCAATACTTTCATGACGTCACGATTTTTTGCTACCCTAAAAGGGAATTTCCCCTAAAATATCATTTTTAAAGGTAGGTGAGCCAGAACCCCCATCTACCAAAAGGGGAATTCCCTTAAAAATGATTTTTAAAAATCATTTTTTAAGTAGGTGAGCCAGAACCCCCATCTAACATACTACTATTGCAGATTTTTCGATACAAATTTCGATAGATTTTTTCAACATTGTGGTTTAATAATAAACATTTTTGAAATCATATTCACAAACCTTTCCCGAAATAAAGATTACATGTATATTTCCAACCAAAAATGATCAAGGGATCCGTCCTGACTGGGTTTGTTTCCCAGACCACACCGGGGGTACATCCGTCCAACGTATGTGGTTAACGATGACTTCACGGGCGCGTTGTTGATGCAACAGTGACCACTCGCACTGGTTTTACCTATTTGTGCAACCGTACATACAACTTTATTTACCAGCAATCCGTAAGGATTTTATCCGCAATGCCTAAAATTCTATGTGCATACAATATTTCAATATTTTTCTACTGATGAATTAACTACGGGCGAAATTCATGAAATGGAAAACACACAACAACCACCCATTTTTTTTAGGGGGGGGCAGGGAGGGGGTTCGAACATTGATCAATTGAGCCCACCGCGATACACAATAGTACCGTGTTCAGTACACATTTGCACCTTCATACAACCACTACGGCTGTATTCAAAGAAATCTAGAAAGTTACTAAGTTCGTTTTTTAAAAGTTTTTAAAAATTAATAAAATGAGCATTCATTTATATGTAGTGGTGAGATTTAGAATCATTTCGGCACACAATATGATTGCACTTTCAACCACTAATTCTCCGGACGAATTTTTAATAATCAAAATCAAGCTTGATCGAACCACAAAGTAACCTTACACTCGAAATTAACTTTGAAAAGCACCTGAACATGTCGCAGTCAGTAATTTGGTTTTGTGATATTGCCTCTGCTTTAGCGATCGATATAATAGTGTAAACAAAAATTAAAATAGATGGAGGACTAATTACTTTCATGAATGACTGCAATTTGGCAAAAATAATGATGAAACCTGTGAACTTTTTTACCACCTGTGGCTCAATTTCCTGGCACTAAAGATTATTATTTCTGATAAAATTTGGACATTCATTTTATGAACCAAACGACAGTAATGAGTAAAGCCTTGAAAAACAACACCTGTACCTGTGCACACTACATACTGTAATTCTAAGCATTTTATATTTGCTACACAGGAAAAGTAACTGAGAGGAAAATGTCCCAGGCTGTCCGCACTGGACTTAAAATGGGAAAAGTACCCATCGCCTCGGTAAGTTTTACCAAAAAAAGTCCAGTGCGAACCCGGCTTAAGATAAGAGAACATGTGCTAATGATTATAGCGCACATTAGGCCTACTGTAGTGTAGGATAAAGAGTGTACAAAAAAACATAGAACTACCGTAGCTTGCATGTTTTACGAAGAAATAAACACATTACACTGTAATAGCTTAAATCTATGAATCTAGTGTATGCCTTTGATCATAAAAAATATTGTAACTTACACTGTGTTTTGGACCAATTCTTGCCTTGTTTTGATCTTCTCTGCGGTTCGATTCCGTCCGCACGATGTGTCACATATCATACACCTACTGTAACTGTTCCAACCGTTTTCACGGTCATAGGCGCATTGACTGGAGCCGAGCAGAGCCGTATTTTGGACCGGCTCTAGTCTAGTCTGGAGCGGTGCGGCAAACAGCGCCCCCGCCCGACTCAGTGTGTTAATTTGTGTAGAAAACTTGGGCAATACAAACCCACGGCTGTTTTAGTGTGCGCGTGCGCGCGCCCCCGTCCCCCTCCCCGGTTTCCCCCACGAAAAATCCCGATAGTGCCCCAAGAAAAGAAATAGAAAAGGGATTGAGAGAGTGAAGAGATAATGACCCCATTCGACTGAGTTACAGAATTAAATAAACCCTTTTGACTATTGTAAAAATCTCAATCTGTACCAGTAATTTTCATGTTCTTATTCAATAATTAAATATATATCCATATTACTGGGAAAGACTTCCAAAGTGAGGCAGTTGTGATTTATTGATGAAATCTTTGCTTTTTTAAGTGATTCGAAAAATTAAAACTGATACAATTTCTGAGGGAAACATCTGTGTCAAATAGGAGACAGGGGAGGGGGAATTTTATGATGTGCTTGTTTGAATATTGTGGTCATTATTCCGAGACATTTACATGGCTGAAATGAAATGGGTTATAACCAAAATAGAGGCACCTTTGTAGGATACAGGGATGTAAATATCGATTTTCAGTCGATTCAAGCCATCAAAGCAGGCTTGTATTTTTATTATTATTTTTTTTTGCAGAGGTGGTTTGAAATGCCTACCCCCCTCAAAAATATCCCCACACTTAGCCCCACCTAAATATTTTCTCACATATACCCTCATCCAGCGATTTTGAAGGTGTTTCATTTTTATTGCTATAGTTAATCAGTCAGCACATTGGCTTCCATGCCCCCCAAACAAAAATTAATAAATAAAATAAATTACAATTTTTTTTTTTTTTAAATTTAAAATAATGAAAATAATGCCAGTGCTGGTAGTATAGCTCTATATGGATTGCTGAATTATAAGGAAAATTGTTCCAAGGAGTTAACAAGTGAAGACAGACAAATGTAGACAATAAGATCAAAATAAAAGTTTGGTACATAATGCTTTTAGAAGTTTAATATTAGGTATGACAAAACTCAGGTATTGGTTTGCTGGGGGAGGGAGTGAACCATCCAGATGAGATTGTATAAGGGAAGGTTATACAACATTGGTAACGTTGGCAAAACTGCTTCTATGAGTATGCTTACTCTCTATGAATCAAGATATACATTGAAGGGAAGGTACAACATTGGTAATGTTGGCAAAACTGCTTCTATGAGTATGCTTACTCTCTATGAATCAAGATATACATTGAAGGGAAGGTACAACATTGGTAATGTTGGCAAAACTGCTTCTATGAGTATGCTTACTCTCTATGAATCAAGATATACATTGAAGGGAAGGTATACAACATTGGTAATGTTGGCAAAATTGCTTCTATGAGTATGCTTACTCTCTATGAATCAAGATATACATTGAAGGGAAGGTACAACATTGGTAATGTTTGCAAAACTGCTTCTATGAGTATGCTTACTCTCTTTGAATCAAGATATACATTGAAGGGAAGGTACAACATTGGTATGTTTGCAAAACTGCTTCTATGAGTATGCTTACTCTCTTTGAATCAAGATATACATTGAAGGGAAGGTACAACATTGGTAATGTAGCCAAAACTACTTCTATGAGTATGCTTACTCTCTTTGAATCAAGATATACATTGAAGGGAAGATACAACATTGGTAATGTTGGCAAAACTGCTTCTATGAATATGCATATTCTCTTTGAATCAAGATATTCTTTGAAGGGAAGGTACAACATTAGTAATGTTGGCTAAACTGCTTCTATGAGTATGCTTACTCTCTTTGAATCAAGATATACATTGAAGGGAAGGTACAACATTGGTAATGTTGGCAAAACTGATTATATGAGTATGCTTACTCTCTTTGAATCAAGATATACATTGAAGGGAAGGTACAACATTGGTCATGTTGGCAAAACTGCTTCTATGAATATGCTTACTCTCTTTGAATCAAGATATACATTGAAGGGAAGGTACAACATTGGTCATGTTGGCAAAACTGCTTCTATGAATATGCTTACTCTCTTTGAATCAAGATATACATTGAAGGGAAGGTACAACATTGGTCATGTTGGCAAAACTGCTTCTATGAATATGCTTACTCTCTTTGAATCAAGATATTTACATACACATTAAAAAACCAACCTATGAAAGTTTTAAAGCTTACTACTATAGGGCCTACACTGTGTCTTATGCAACAATAGTGAAAATGCATTGTTGTTATGTGGAATTTAGGAAAGAATACTTAGGCCTATTCCTAAATTCAAAATGGTAATTATTTCAATTTTCTAAATAATTACAGCAGATAAAATAATTTCTAGGGGAGATTCACACCATCAGCTTTACACAAAGTACGTTTTACATTAGAATTTGAACATTTGGTAATTTAGATTTTCAAAACATCATTTTGAAAATAGACAACTTTCCATTGCCTACTGGTTAAGCTTGGGCAATATCAATTTTTTTTCATCCACGATATATCGGTAAACATATATTGCGATTATTTTTTCATTCATGCATGATTGCTTTACAGCCGATAACCACAGGTATGAAGCCCTCTACAAGAATCACAATAAAATTTGTTTGCAGAGCGTGTATGTATACTGAAGTAGTTTGTTTTTGTTTCTCACTTCCAAAAGCTAAATAGACTGTTCTAATTTTGTTTCCATGGAATTTCTGACTTGACTCACAATGGCATTTTTTTTTAAATGCGATATATTTATTTAATCGCAATTTGCCGATATATCGATAAGTTAAAAAAGGTTCTCGATATCATAATCGAATTAATAAAAAAAAGGAATTGCAGTATTCAATATTAGCGTGTTATCACCCAAGCTTACTACTTATGGAGATAATTATTTGAAAGCTAAACTTGGTGTAGTTTGCAAAAAGAAACCCTCCTAGTATACATGTAGCTGAACAAAATATCACTCCAAAAATGTGCTATCGTCTCAGAAATAGCTTACGAACGATGAAGAAAATGTCACAAACAAATGTTTTTTTTCTTCTTAATTAGTTGCTTCTATATGAAAAAAAAAGGATTTACTACAGAAACCACAGACAAATGGTTTCTCATTGGTGGATCCTGTGGTAATTTATTTGTGAGAAGGATATTTAGCACAATGTTACAACCCAAGTCATTTATTGGTGTGGACTCTCTGATGACATCTTAGACTGCCTCCTTGTGAGAAGGATTTGCCACAAAGATCACAAACAAATAGTTTCTCATTGGTATGGACCCTCTGATGACGTCTTAGATGGCCTCCATGTGAGAAGGATTTGCCACAAAGGTCACAAACAAATGGTTTCTCATTGGTATGGACCCTCTGATGACATCTTAAATCACTTCCTTGTGAGAAGGATTTGCCACAAATGTCACAGACAAATGGTTTCTCATTGGTGTGTACCCTCTGATGATATCTTAGATTGCTTCCATGTGAGTAGGATTTTCCACAAATGTCACAGACAAATGGTTTCTCATTGGTGTGGACCCTTTGATGACATCTTAGATTGCCTCCTTGTGAGAAGGATTTTCCACAAATGTCACAGACAAATGGTTTCTCATTGGTGTGGACCCTCTGATGACGTCTTAGACTGCTTCCACGTGAGAAGGATTTTCCACAAATGTCACAGACAAATGGTTTCTCATTGGTGTGGACCCTCTGATGACGTCTTAGACTGCTTCCATGTGAGAAGGATATTCCACAAATGTCACAGACAAATGGTTTCTCATTGGTGTGTACCCTCTGATGACGTCTTAGACTGCTTTCATGTGAGAAGGATGTTCCACAAATGTCACAGACAAATGGTTTCTCATTGGTGTGGACCCTCTGGTGACATCTTAAATCACTTCCTTGTGAGAAGGATTTTCCACAAAAGTCACAGACAAATGGTTTCTCATTGGTGTGTACCCTCTGATGACGTCTTAGACTGCTTTCATGTGAGAAGGAGATTCCACAAATGTCACAGACAAATGGTTTCTCATTGGTGTGTACCCTCTGATGACATCTTAGATTGCTTCCTTGCATGAAGGATTTGCCACAAATGTCACAGACAAATGGTTTCTCATTGGTGTGGACAATTTGATGCATTCTTAGTGAGCTTTCTTGGGTGAAGGATTTGCCACAAATTTTACAAATAAATGGTTTCTCATTGGTATGTACCCTCTGATGACGTCTTAGATTGCTTCCATGTGAGAATTGTTTCTCATGATTTGTGAGATCCATTGGGTGACTTGTGATTCAGGTTGAGAACACAAATAATCAAACAGCTTGTCATTGGTGAAGACTTTCTGACTCAAAGCAGCTTTCTATATTAAGGAAAAAAGTATAGGTAATTAATAAAATATTTATTGAGGCAGTGCCTAAAGCCATGTTGTTTATCGTTCTTTGTGTGATTCAATGTTTGTTTACTTCCTAAGTGGTAGCATCAGGAGATCAACTCGACAGTAATCTAGTTTACTTTTTTGTAATCCTACAGGGGTGCTACCTTTGTTTCTTTTTCTGATAATTTAATGTAAATTTGTGTTTATTTTTTGTTCTACCTGTGAAATCAATAAATTAATGAAATGAATGAATGAATGAAAGAGCAGGGTTGATAATTTCCCCTGGAGCCTTGGGCTAGTGGATTAACAGAATGACTACTACATCTGCTTGGTGTGAAAATCTGGGGGCTAGTGTACAAATATAAGAAACACATCATCACAATTTAAAAAAAATCAATGATTTGTTTTCTGACACCATATGGCAGTTCTTTGGCATGGTGGAGTATAACTCATCCTATAAACTTATTCAAATAAGCTTGAAAATTGTGCAACCAATTTTCAAGCTCAGTTTTGAGACATTAAGTATACAGTATACATGAACTTAGAACAATAATTGTTTTGTTTTTATTTATTGATACTCTTTGCATGGTGAGAGTGTTGCCTTGACAAATTTGGTATTGACTTGAAAAACAACCTCGTGCTTTGGAAAAAATGAGTACCCTTGCATATGAGGATATGTAAAAAGTCAATGGGGTGATATTTTTGGGGAAAAGTTGAAAGTTTTTACATATTATGAGAACTATTTGAAATTGCAAAATAATGGTTGTGGCCTTACATTTCGAACCTAACAGAATCTTTCTCAAAGGCAAAATGGGACGGAATACAAACATACATTCATACATACATAAACACAAGAGTGAGTGGAAGTTAGTCAGGTGTGAAATGAACACAAAAGAAGAAGATACAAGAAGCAGAGTCATGTACTGGTCCTGGGACTGGACAATAGAGGGATTACACATGAATAGATAGAGGTACCATACTATAAGAGAGGAAGTTAGTCAGGTGTGAAATGAACACAATAAGAGAGGTACCAGGGTTTTTGGCTGGAAGAAGAGATGACGAGATTTGTGAAAAACAAAGAGTCAGAGAGGGAGTAAAACAAAACAGACAAATAAACTAACAAACAAAACAAATGTAAAACAAATTAAAGGGAAGGTACAACATTGGTAATGTTGGCAAAACTGCTTCTATGAGTATGCTTACTCTCTTTGAATCAAGATATACATTAAATGGAAGGTACAACATTGGTAATAATGGCAAAACTGCTTCTATGAGTATGCTTACTATCTTTGAATCAAGATATTGACACATACATTAAAAACAACCTATGAAAGTTTAAGCGAAAAACGCAAAAAATGTTATATGCATTGTTGTTACATGGAATATAGGAAAGAGTACTCTTTCCTAAATTCAAACTGGAAATTATTTAACTTTTCTAAAATATTACAGCAGATAAAATAATTTCTTAGGGAGATTCACACCATCAGCTATACACAAAGTAATTTTTACATTAGAATTTGAACATTTAGTAATTTTGTAATTACCAATCCTATACCTTAGCTTTGCCTACTGGTGGGGATAATTATTTGAAAGCTAAACTTGATGTGTAGTTTGCAAAAAGTAATAGTCATCCTGAAAACAAAACAGCCCATGGTGGGGATAATTATTTGAAAGCTAAACTTGATGTGTAGTTTGCAAAAAGTAACCCTTATATAGATTTTTGATAATATCGCAATTATTTTTTCATTCATGCATGATTGCTTTACAGCCGATAACCACAGGTATGTACCCCTCTACAAGCGTCACAATAAAAAAAAATTTGCAGAGCTTGTATCACTATGAATAACTTTACCTTGAAAATGCAACTTCATGGAGTCTCTTCCTCTCAGATATTGGCAATAATGTTCATAGTGATTTCAGGGCAAATTCACCCCGATCTTGAGAATTAATGAGCTGCCCCAAAACTGCCACAAGAAGTTCATGTCATTTTCACTGCGAAGAAATTCCAAGAGTATTTCATGGCATTTTCACAATGTTGTGTCATCATGAAAATTCTGTGAACTATTTATTTCAAGGTAAAACAGATTTTCAGGGCATTTTCAGGCTAAAGTTATTCATAGTGTATGTACTTGTGAAGTAGTTCACTTTTGTTTCTCAATTCCAAAAGTTGAAAAGACTGTTCTAATTTTGTTTCCATGGAATTTCCGACTTGGCTCACAATTGCATTTTTTTTTAAATCGTGATATATTTTTTTAAATTGTGATTTGCCGATATATCGATAAGTTAAAAAGGTTCTTGATATCGCAATCGAATAAAACAATGTATCGCAATATTCGATATCATTGTATTATCGCCCAAGCTTACTACTGGTGGGGATCATTATTTGAAAGCTAAACTTGATGTGTACTTTGCAAAAAGTAACCCTGCTAGTATAGCTGCACTATAGTGGGAAGTCGTTATAGAGGTCAAAACCAGTCAAGTGACTGTTGACCAAAATGTGCACACAGGGGCATTTTTGACTGGTTTTTACTGTCATTTTGACCACCCTGAACAATACCAGATAATGCTTTTACTATTAAAAAAAACAGTCGACTCATTTTGACCTGTAAATGTACTCACTACATGTAAGATTTGACAGTGTTTGACTTTTAAAGGGGCAGTATTGTCTCGATAAACAGGAATCGGAATGCTTGTTTTAGATTAACTCAGTGACTGCCATAATACCTAACATGATAAGGTCATATTACCACTATGTAATCGATGTCCAAGTTTAAGATTAAACATGGATGTTTAATCTTAAACTTGGACATCGATTACATGCCCTGTTAAAAGTTTGCTCTGATTACAATGACAATACTACCCCTTTAAGTGCACTAGATATATCTTGGCAAGTATATCAACATTTTGACTGATTTTGACCCTTGTAGTAGCAAGAGGATTAACAGTTATCCTGAAAACAAAATATTCTTTTTGATGTGTTTTCGTTTTAGAGATTTCAGAAAACTCGACAAAATATGCACATTTACTTTTCATGACTTGTATACTTTTAAACTTACAGGACATCATTGGCCCATGAGTCTCAGCACATCACCTGTACGTTTTCAGATATTTTTGGAACCGGATACCTGAAATCAGGAAACTTCGGATACCTGGATACCCATTATCATTTTTGTTGAAAACATGCCTCCGCTCCAGTGTTGTACAAATGTATTGTAAATGGTAACAAATTGACTTATAATACAGAGGATACCATGCTTAAATCTATCTTTTCTTTATTGGAGTGTAATCTCTTGAATTTAAAGATAATTGTCTGTACAAGTGCATTCTTCAAGAGTCACAGATTTCTGTTTGCACCGCTCAAATGTTAAGTTCGAATTTTAAAAAGTCGTTTACGGGTAATTGGAACCGAAAAACTGAACCGGGTAATGAGTGTTTTGGTTGGGTATCCGGATACCCGGATACCCGGCACAGCCCTCCATCAGCAATTTTGATTTTCTTTTTTTCAAAATTGCTGGATAGATTGGAATACGGCCGAATACTGGTCCCTGTGTGTATACGTATCATATATTTCCCTGTGGCAAAAGAAAAGATTACTGAAAGTAAAAAGTGCATCACCGCACCCATTTTGAAGCCGACCTATGACCAGAAACCTGCGACTTTATTTTTTGGCCAATTAGTCAGCTTGCCCAATATAAACACCATGGAAGAATAAAGTTTACATCATTGGTGTTATTTTAACACCCAGTATTGGATGGGTATACTTGCTGGGTATATAGAAGACACCGTAACAGAAGACCTGTTTATACAATATACATTCTATAAAAACACAAAATAGTAAAATGTATTAAAATAAACAATTATGATAATAAACTAGACTTAAGTGTTTGTTATATTACAAACACATAGGTGTTCGAGTTTTATCAGGGCAGTGATGATGACGTCAGAATGTTTTTTAAAGAAACTTTGTATTATTATTATTTTTTTTTTCATATTAAAGAGTACCCTGTAAAATATGATGTGGTTACCAACGATGATTTGTTTGAAGTCCATTTCAATAATTTGAACTTAATCACATTAGGCCCTACACCAAATTCAAACTTCATTTCAAATGCAATGGTATAATAAAAGAATGATAATGATTGAATAAAACTTCTATTCAGACTACACCTAGAAGATCCTCAACAAGGTTACAAGGGAATTTCAAGACCAACATATGTTAATTACCCTGAAATTTCAAAATATTTCTGTTTTTTTTTTTTAAACTGGTCACGGAATCTTTATTGTTCACCGGATGGTTTTACATACATCGATCATAAATATTAAATTTTGACTTCCGGTTTGGACAGGAAGTAAGGTCAAATTAGGGTCACCTTTGTGTAAATATTTTTTGACAATTAACTATCTGTACAATGGTGCAAAAATTGTGAATTTCCCTCTTGTGGTTGTTGAGATGATTTTTTTTAAATATTAAACTTTGAGTTCCGGTTTGGACAGGACGTAAAGATCAAATTGGGGCCACCTTTTTGTAAATATTTTTTGACAAATAACAATCAGTACAATGCTGCCAAAAAATTGAATTTACCTCTTGTGGTTGCTGAGATATGATTGTTTTAAATATTAAACTTTGACTTCCGGTTTGGACAGGACGTAAAGGTCAAAGTGGGGTCACCTTTTTGTAAATATTTTTTGATAATTAACGATCTGTACGACATTAGGTGTTTGTCCTTTGGACGAATACAGAGCTGTTACGCTAATTACGTTGTGGTGGAATTAAATACTGTATCATCACAGCTTTATCATTACACATTTTTGGCCCCGAGGTGAGGTGTGTGCAGGTCTTGTACAATACAATGACAAATTCGATCAAGTGTTATAATATTTAAATGTTTGGTTCAGTTTTTTAAAACAATACTTATAGGGAAGAGACAGCACAATGTAATTTGAAGGATAACTGTAAAATAAAAAGAAACAAACAGTACTGAAATATGATCTTCTGATTGTTACATGTATATGTATTTATGTGTCATTAACTGTTGAAAATACATTTTCC